>CABFOW010002442.1:56422-101385 GCA_902141385.1 Timema californicum | reverse complement strand
ATTTAGTTTGGATATTTAGAGTGACTTTCTAAGCACAGTTCGATTTCCCTACTTGATTTACTTACAGTTTAATTTTTATAAAAAGGGCCTACATAATTTTTTGCGGCTAAAATTGAAAAAAACACTCTACTAGAGGGGTCGGAAATGTTTTTGGGCCTCGTTAGCATTTTAAACTTTTCATATTTCCCGTGATCGACCATCCTTTATGTTTTTACCCTTTTTGTGTCCATAAATATTACATTTATTTCCTAAATTCAAACTTCCTCAAATAACTAAATCGCCGTCATTCAATAAAATGTAGATTGAAAAACTTTATTTTCTCATATTTAATCATTTAAAACCCGTTTTGGTGGCCGAATGGTCTGAGGCGTTACTCTCGCATACAGTATAATAGACTCTGCCAATGACGGAGGTTCGAATCTCGATCGGGTATACTGAGGGGAGTTTTACAAAATGGTTTTAAATTCAACTTCCATTCTAATGTGGACACACTTACTATAAATATGATCTTTCTCATCCCTAAAACCATTAGCGTAATTAGTACATAAGCGTATAACCCGAACTGGTACTAAGATGCAGTGTTAAAGAAAACTATTAAATTTTCTTGTAACATTACCTATTAATGACCCATCATGGTTAATTTGGCCATATTAAAAAATATTACTTGCAAGTAGGCCTACTTGATGTTTTTACGAGCTTAAGAGGCACTAAGAATTAATAATAATAATATTTAGCACCACGTCTTACTAATCGTTCGGGTTGTACGCTTTAAGTACTAATTACGCTAATGGATTAGGAATTGGGAAGGTTGAATTAGAGGAAGTGAACCCGCANTACTAATTACGCTAATGGATTAGGAATTGGGAAGGTTGAATTAGAGGAAGTGAACCCGCATTTGCGTGGAGGGAAAGTGGAAAACCATTTAGGAAAAACCACTCCCAGTTCACCCGACCGAGATTCGAACCTTGATCTCCCCGTCCTCAGCATTCGAGCTCAACAAGACAAGCGAGTTAGCCAACTACGCCACCGAGGCGGGTAAGAATTTATAATTACCATTACTATTATTATTATTATTTTAGCACCACGTCTTACTACCCTTTCGGGTTATTCGCCTATGTAATAATTACACCAATGGGTTGGGAATTAGGAAGGCTTAATTTAGAGGAAATTCACCTAGAGTTGCGTGTAAGGAGAGTGGAAAACCACCCTCAATGCACCTGACTGGGATTGAACCCCGATCTCCCCGTCATCGGCAGACTAGTCAACACAAGGTTTATTTTTAAAGACGATGTAATTTTCTTACAAGCTCAACCTGTCTCTCGTGATCAACTAATTGTCAACACCTGTTCAACTATTTTAATTGCGTTATTCTGCCTAGGACGGGGAGATCAAGGTTCAAATCCTGGTCGGGTGAACTGGGGTTGTTTTTTCTTAAATGGGTTTCCACTATCCCTCCACGCCAATTCGGGTTCACCTCCTCTAAATTTAACCTTCTCAGTTCCTAATCCATTAGCGTAATTAGTAATTAAGCTCGTATAACCCGAACGGGTAGTAAGACGTGGTGCTAAATAAAATAAAATAAAATAAAAAAGCGTTATTCTATAGGTACTCAAATTATCTGCCATATCTTAACACATGATTACATGAAAGTTGATCTGGTAACTTTTAGATGTCAAATAAAGCCCTATCTATGAATATTGAACTTAAGAGGTATTCATGGTAAAGTACTGAGACACGTTGAATACTTTTAGAAATCCCGAATTATTTAAGAATCTGTATAATATTTTAAAATATTGTTTTCAACCAAATACATGCGGAAAATATCAGCAGGTTTATAACTAGTTAAAAAGTTTAAAAAATCCGTTTAAAGTTAAAAAAAAATTAGATGACGATTTACTTAAAATATCGTACTTTTGAGATTAAATCAAAAGGTAATAGTAATTGTGTGTTTTGATTACATTGATCTGTAGCTCAGTTTACTGAAATATTAGCCAGTACTAATGTACCGTTGTCCAAGGGACGCCCGAATGTACTGATGGTGCATCTTTTCCGTTGGGGCTCTTTCTCTGTGCCATTGAGGTGAGCGGATGATGGTAGAAGGGAATATGAAGGGGCAAAGCCAATCAATCAAACCCTAGTGACCATAAGAATTACCCCTCTTTTGAGAAAAATCCCCCGGTACCAGCCGTGAATTGAACCCAGGACCTCTAGGTCAGCATCCAAAAGTTCCGGACACTATACCACGAGGCAGGTTAGTCAAAAGGTTAGAAACCTAGAATCAAACCTCCTCTATCAAATCAAGCCATGTTTTGATAGAGTCACAACAGAACATTTTAAGATAATATGAGATTTGTTACAAAAGGTTTTAGGCCTACGTAAATTATCACGCTCTTTTTAAAAACAGTTTGAACCTAAAATTTAAACATTTTAACTGGTCAGAACGTTTGCCTACATTTTAGTATAAACAGTATTAAAAATATATCAACCAACTTCATAAATAATCCGGGATTTCTAAACGACTGCAACTCTTCTCCGTACTATACCATACAGCACCCTTAACTTATATGTTACTCCCATATGTGTTAGTCTCACGCGTCCAGGCCAAACATACTTAATTACACTAATTATTGAGTAGGTTAGAAGTTGCCACGGACGCCCCAAAGCCCTCCTCAAATGTGTAAACCGGAGGTCAGTGGGAGGTCTCTTAGAGCCCCCCCCCCNCCTACATAGAGTAGTGCCCTAGCTCGTGTCTCTATAAACCCTTATTCTGTTTGCAACTATATTATTTCCTTCTCTAATATTAAGAGCGTGCATCACATTCCAATTAACTCTATGACACAGTAGGCTTGAAATAGTAAATTTGCACAAACACTATTGCACGTGGTTCATTTATGATTAAACATTAATAGGGATAAAGAGTTATTAGAAGTTCCTAAAACCGAACATTGTTGAAATATTTAAAAATATTTGGATAAAACTGCATTGAAAAGGTTGTTCTGGGACCATATTAGAATGTCTTCACTGATAAGTATTGCGCACAAATCTTCATTATGTCGTAACAGGGACATACTGTAGTTATTAACAAGAAACTTTGTCGCATTGTCCCCAATCGTCACTGAGGAAAAATTCGAATAAAAATTCAAATACGAAAGAACTGCACACATTTATGGTATCTCGTGGGTCTTTTCTTTTCCCTTTTTCTTCCATACCTCGCGCGCGCACACAAACGCAGATACGAGCCAGGAGTTGAGTTTGGCTATGATGAAAAATCTTAATCTGTATTTTCCTTGTTGAAGAACTTTCACGAAATGCGACAACGCCGCTGGTCAGTGCACCTGGCTGCAAACCTAAAAGTCCCAGGTTTTATTCCTGGCTGGTACCTCGAGTATTTTCCTCTGAAGGGAAATTATCCCAATGGTCACTAGGTATTGGTAAATTAGGCTTCATTAAGGTTAAAGTTCAAACCAGCTCCACAACTTCATACTCACTATCGTCACATCATCTCATTGCGGGTACGACGTGTAGGTAGCCTCTATAGGTGTGCCCAGGGTAAAGCTCTGTGCCACTAGAGTGGTAAATAGTCTACATACAAGCGTCCGAACTGGATGTTATGTCCCTCTTGGTCAGTAATACCATACGCAAAAAAAAGGTCAATAACATGGTGTGTCCAATTAGTTGGTACATATTATAATTTGTTCTAGTGCTCCCCTTCGGGTTGACTGGTGCTGTCTTTCTCGGCGGGGCAAAGGCCTTCAACCATGTTTGGCATGAAGGTCTCCTTTTCAAACTCCCCTCCTTGAACCTACCCTTCTACGTAGTTAAGGTTGTACAATCTTAACCATCCCCCCACACTTTCTCCACTACCTTTGGGAACTCCACTTCCCAAGTCAGAAGTATCCGGACTGGAGTGCCACAAAGTTCCCTCGTGGTCTCGGTGCTCTTCAGTCTGTATGTGAACGACATTTCTCAATCCCCAGACACCAAGTTGACACTGTATGTGGACGACATGGCTCTAGTAGTGGAGTCGTGGTGAGGGCAGCTGGTGTAGAGGCGACTCCAGACGCTCTGACGCAGTTGGAGGAGTGGCTAATCACTTGGTACAAGTATTAACGTGCAGAGGAGCACAGCAGTGCTATTCACATAGAAAAGAAAGTTCTACAGGCCGGCTTCACTCCGGCTGTTTGGAGAGCAGATCAGAAGGGTGAACAGTGTTAAGTACCTGGGAATTACGCTGGACACCAAACTGACCTGGTGACTACAATGCACTGAGAGACTGAACAAGTCGGGGCAAAGGCTGGAAATCCTAGGCCCACTGCTTAACAAGCGTAGTGCCCTGTCTACAAGGAAAGGTCTTACACTGTACAAGCAGTTGCTGTTACTAGTGTACTTGGTTAATATTGCACATTCGTCAGCCACAAAATATTATTAATAATAATAATGATATTATTATTAATAATAATATATATTTTGAAGGAAGTGGAGGATTTGTGTGTCTAAATACCACGTATCAATATTAATTATTTGTTTCATATATAAAATAAATAATAGCCTAGTGAATTTCTTATAAACTATTTATATAATGTCACTAATAAATAGCTTAAGATTTATGGTGTGATATCGCTTTGTACCTGATACACCTAAGGGTGAGGGCATTGGTAAGGAAAATATGCGAATGGCAATTCCGTTATTGATACTCGTGGAACTGTTATGATGGAACTGCAACTGTTTATGAACGTTAGTATAGGTATTGACATCGCCCAACACAGTTACTAGTTGGGGGCTGCTGAGTGAAAGGTGGAAGTAGAAAGAGAGATATGAAATGTGCAGAGGACAGTGAGCACTGGTGGTAGCGTGGTAAGGAGTGAGAGGCCACGAGAGAGAAAAAGAGAATTACTTACCGGTACTGGTTTGGCCAAGTAACCAATATTGGTCTTAACTCCCTCTCCTTCCACCACCATCCTACCTCAAATCGTGACTAACGTTGCCGGGACACCATCCTACCTCCCACCACGACTAACGTTGCTGGGACACCATCCTACCTCCCACCACGACTAACGTTGCCGGGACTTCATCCTACCTCACACCATGACTAACGTTGCCGGGACACCATCCTACCTCCCACCTCGACTAACGTTGCCGGGACACCATCCTACTTCCCACCACGACTAACATTGCCGGGACACCATCCTACTTCCCACCGCGACTAACGTTGCCGGGACTTCATCCTACCTCACACCACGACTAACGTTGCCGGGACACCATCCTACCTACCACTACTACTAACGTGGCCGGGACTTCATTCTACCTCACACAGCGACTAATGTTGACGGGATTTCACTCTACCTTCCACCACGACCCACGTTGCTGGAAAAATCACCCTACCTCCCCACCGCAGCTCACCTTGCCAGGGCCAGCACCCTACAACTCCACCTCGGGATTTCCTCATGTTCCACCACGACTCACGTTGCCGGAACACTTCCTGTCCCAGCGTGACTAACGTTGCCGGGACACTCTCACCGATATTTTTCCTAGTCCTACCCACACATGTCTGAACACAACTTCACCTAAGTCACGACATCAATCAGTTACCCCCAAAGATGCAAGTGAGGGATAACAAGTTCATTAGTTGGGTAAAAGCCCTGTTAATTTCTATTTCATGAAAATGTCTTAAGTTTAGTTATAAATCATAACATACCCTAGATCGTTATTAATTAATGTGGTTGTCTTACCTAATCAGTAGTTGGTTTTTAGGTCATGAAGATGTCTAAGCTATTTTATAAGTAATGTTGCTACTCCAATAATTTTCTAAACTGTGTTGATTTTCTATCTAGTGTCTAGGTCAAGGGTATGAATTTGATATTTTTAAGTATGTTTTTAAACTGTGTTGAGATTCTATTTAATTTATAAGTCATGTAGATGTCATTGCTAGATTCTTAGCCATGTAGTTGATTAAGCTCGTTTATAAATCATATTTATATCCTGGTAAACTTCTAAATTGTGTTAGTGTTATATTTAGTTTATAAGCCTTTTAGCTTTAGTAGCAAGTTTTTAAGCTATAATAGGATTGAGGTAAAGAAAATTTAGAAAATATAAACTTTTTTCTACGGGCAACATTGAAAATATATTATTAGGGCTATTATATAATTTTGATAATATCTATCAAAAGTGACAGTTGCAGATCACATAATTTGACTTATGAATGTATAAAAGTAGTTTTAGTAGATGATCTAGCTCTCAAATAAGGCTCTGCCTATAGAAATTTGGTTGCTATCTAGTGGTTGTTAACTACTAATGTATTTGTTATAACTAAACTAGATACCATATGTTAAAGTGGGCATGTAGAGGAAGCAAGGAAAGGCTAGTGTTCTTGCACTGAGAAAGAGGCTACCGATTTCACAGGAAAGGTATTTCACATAACTTCCAGGGATCATTTAAATGCCACAATTGGCATGGGATTGACGGCTTTACTTCCCTTCCGTAGGAAGTTGTGCTACGAATTTTTATTGCTCAAGAAAAATCCACCAACTTGGTTTTAATCAACGAACATCGGTTCCTAAGGGGAGCTACTTTACCCCAAAACCACTTATGTCAACAACATTGTGTTTTAATCAAATGTTTATCAAATCCCTCAATTACATCACAAGTTTGTATTCATTGTGTTTAGATGTGTCCTGCCCTCCAAGTGGGAACATCTTAGGCCCTCAGACCGGAAGTTGAACATCCGCCCAGGTTGAAGGCGGGAAAACTTGGGTTCACCTTGACAGCGGGACAGGAAAGAGAATCAAACTTTAGAGTGTCTAAATTTGCTGCACGCGATGTGAACAAACTCACTTTCCAATGGTCAAAGTGTTTGTGCCTCAGGTGATGTCCGGTTCAGATCCCGGTGAGGTTGACGCTATGTCTCAAATGCGTGTGGAGTCTTACTGGTAGTTCTTAGCTCAGGGAGCTATAAAGAATAAACCATGGACAAAATATATTCTTCTTCTAGCTTTTATAATCTATATCAATAAAATGAAGAGTTTGTGTGCCTGTCTGTCATGAGCGTTGTGTGATATCTACCCAGGCCTGGATTAAGGCATGTGCCGAGTGTGCCATGAGCGTTGTGTGATATCCACCCAGGCCCACATTAAGGCACGTTCCAAGTGTACCATGAGCGTTGTGCGATATCTACCCAGGCCCGGATTAAGGAATGTTCCAAGTGTGCTATGAGCGTTGTGTGATATCCACCCAAATCTGTATTAAGGCATGTGCCGAGTGTGCCATGAGCGTTGTGTGATATCCACCTAGGCCCGCATTAAGGCACGTTCCAAGTGTACCATGAGCGTTGTGTGATATCTACCCAGGCCCGGATTAAGGAATGTTCCAAGTGTGCCATGAGCGTTGTGTGATATCTACCCAAGCCTGGATTAAGGCATGTGCCAAGTGTGCCATGAGCGTTGTGTGATATCCACCCAGGCCCGGATTAAGGCATGTTCCAAGTGTACCATGCACAAGGGCCCCTGAGGCTAGGGGCCCCCATCCACCCCACAAATAAATCACTTATCATATTTATTTTATAATAATATTATATTTAAATATTTAGTTGTTTTTATGTTTTTATGTTTTTTCGTAAATTTTATCTCAAACTAAGATCTAAATTCCACAATCGAATCCTTGTCCGTTCATTTATTATAGCCGATAAGCACCGCTAAAGGCTCTGGTAATCTGATATTACGTGTAATCTGACAATCCGTGCTTATAAATTAACGCAACCTTTGCTTTTGGCAAACCGGAAATACTACATATCTGCAGACGGTACCGTTGGCTTTTGACAGAAAAATAAACATTGATTTTCTATTGAAAATAATTTCTGAGATCAAATAATAAAATACTTGGACCAGGACCCCCAAAAGTGTTAATCCTGGTCTGTATCTACCACACACAAAGGTCTAAAATGTAAATATTAGTATTAATATTAGTTATAAATTAATCTTTAAAAGAAATCTCAGCTTTTAAAACATATTCAGATTGTATCTCTTTTGACATTATGCATTAGTCAGCTTACTTTCGCGTTTTGTATCGCAATATAAACTAATGAAAGATTATTTAAACAGAATTTAAGATTTGGTTACTATTTTCTGTGATTTATTCTATATACTAAAAAAACAAAGCTACTTTACAAATACCCAGTGCGAATCATGAGTATACGAGATAGTAGTACCATATATACCATAGACCAAGTATAAAGTATTCCAATGTATCCTTCTGTTAATAAACACTTATCCGTTAAATTTGTTTGATTAATTATTTTGATTTTTGGAAATTGACACCTGGACACGAGAATCGAACTTGGGACACTTAGCTTCGTGCCCCAATGCTCTACCACTGAGCTATCCGAGATTTGTCCTGTGTTCATGGTAGTTATTCATTCATGGCTATGCTGACCATATTTATTTTTTAAAAATCATTAAACATACCAGGTATATATTACCATAAAAATGTAGAAATAAAGTAGATATAGGGAAAATAAAAGAAGGGGTGAGAATTTTTGTTGTTGTTGAAACACAAAACTATTTGTTAAATGTATCTTTCTTTACATTGCTAATTTCAAGGTGAAAATGAGTTACATCAAGTCAAATCATAAATAAAGAGCATTAGTTTCATCTTCAATTTCAAGGAACTAATATTAACCCCAGACGGGCGTATTAAAAGTGTTTTTTCCTAAATGATTTTCCTCTCTCCTTCCACGCAAATGGGTGTAAATTACCTCTAAAATTCTCCTTCCTCATCCGTACCCCATTAGAGTAGCTATCATAAATTCGTATAACCTAAACAGGGAATAAGATGCTGCGATGATAATAATAATGATAATAATAATAATATTAATAATAGGAAGAAGAAATGAATATTAATTTCAGGAAAACCCGCCTCGGTGGCGTAGTTGGCTAACGTGCTTGTCGTGTTGAGCTCGACCACTGAGGACGGGGAGATCGAGGTTCGAATCTCGGTCGGGTGAACTGGGGTTGGTTTTTCCTAAATGGTTTTCCAATCTCCCTCCACGCAAATGCGGGTTCACTTCCTCTAATTAAACCTCCCCAATTCCTAATCTATTAGCGTAATTAGTACTTAAAGCGTATAACCCGAACGGGTAGTAAGACGCGGTGCTAAATAAATATATAAATAATATCAGGAAAAAATATTTTCTTAAAAGCACACAATATATCAATGTAAATTTTAGATTTATTTTTCGGCTTTCAGTATTGATTAAAAATGTATTTAGCATGTTGGTTTCTTATCACTTCTAATACTTCGTTACAAAACATATAATAATACAAAGCATTAAAATCAAAACAACTCTAGGAGCATATAATTGGTAATGATATCAAGAAACAACTTTGAGAGACGTATGTAGCTTTTGGCAACTAGAACTTTGTAAATACAGCTTCTCGTAAAGAATATATAACTCAAGGATGAAGGTCCTTGGTCTGACGTTAATTTCGAAATAATATTGTCTTCTCTAACTTCAAAAAGAAGTACTTTTAGAAGTGCATACTTGGTTAAAAAAACAGTACCTATGGATGTACTACTACTGCAGGTTCTGTGGAACAATAAGGCGTAATAATGAAAACCAGTAGGTATGGTCACCCTACCTATAAGTACTTGTATGATACTCATATGTATCTAATGAGGCTGTATCCAAGTTAAAAATCATTTCGATCTCCCAATCTTCGCTAGTCCCGTACAATTAATTGTATAATAATTTTTATACCTTCTCCATATACTTATTAAGAGCGTGAATCACATGCCAATAATCTCTGTGATACAGTTGGCTAGAAATAGTAAATTTACACGAACACTACCCGCCTCGGTGGCGTAGTTGGCTAACGCGTTGGTCGTGTTGAGCTCGACTGCTGAGGACGGGGAGATTGAGGTTCGAATCTCGGTCGGGTGAACTGGGGGTGGTTTTTCTTAAATGGTTTTCCACTCTCCCTCCACGCAAATGCGGGTTCACTTCCTCTAATTCAACCTTCCCAATTCCTAATCCATTAGCGTAATAAGTACTTAAAGCGTATAACCCGAACGGGTAGTAAGACGCGGTGCTAAATAATAATAATAATAATACACTAACACTATGGCATGTGTATCAGTTTTGATTAAATATTAGTGGAGATAAAGAGTTAAAAGAAGTTCCTAATACCAAACATTGATGAAATATTAACTTATATTTGGATAAAAACTGCAATGAAAAGGCCGTTTATGACCATTTTAGATTGGCTTTACAGATAAGCACTGTGCACAGATCTTCATTCTGTCATAATAGAGACATACTGTAAATATTAACAAGAAACTTTGTCACTTTGTCCCCCATCGTCACCGCGCAAAATGTCGAGTAATCATTCAAATACGAATGAACTGCACACATTTCTGGAATATTGTAGGTCTTTTCTTTTCCTTTTTACTCCCATACCTCGCGCGAGCCGGGAGTTGAGTTGGGCCTGCTATGATGAACGCTCTTAAGTGCCTATTCTGGTGCATTAACCACAATTTTTGCTTATTCCTACTGGCCTGCCTATTTTAAACATTTTTGGTGCCTAAGGATCCACCCCTTACTCATCAGTCATCACTACAACCTTTAACACTACACACAATACAGCAGTACAGCATATATGTCAGAAATAAACAATATTATTTATGGCATATATATTCTTAATTTGTTCTAACCGTCTATCCTTTTTTTTTAACACGCCTATTTTATTCGGATCAATTCAATGTGTACTATACAAAGCATATAATAATGATAAAGCTGTTTACTTTAGCCGAAGTTTTTTTTTTCTCTTTTAAAATTATTGTTACTTGTATACTATCATGGATTTTTCTAATCTTCGTCCTGGCAGGAGGATTCTTACAGTCCAATTTCGTGATCAAGCAGCCAAATAGCCTGGGTTGTACATAATTTATAAAATAGACGTTTGTAAAAAAACACTTCAAGATATAAAATAATAAGTTTGTGACATTGTAGGGATATTTCTAGAATTATTGTAGAATTTGTAGTTTTGGTTTCGACGTTATATATTTAAAACTCGCCAAATAAAACGTAGATTCACTAGCATGTAAAATCCTATCTTGATCTGGCATGACGTCACAAACAGGGAACATCCTAGATCCTGGGTCTGATTCCTGTAAAGGCTGAAAAAAAAATTAAGATAGTTTAAATTGGGGCTCATTTAATGGCCGCACAACTGGGTGTTGTGTATTTTCTATGATATAAGTTTGTTTTTAAGTCAATTCGTGGGCGGGTATAAATAGTAGATTCAGTGAGTGCAAGCTACATCCCAAATAAAACACAATCAACAGTGGCATTAAATTATTTATCCTGGTTTAAGTTTGTGTGTAAGTCTTGTGTTTATATAACCTTGAATTTAAAGAGTGCTATTTAAATCCCACAATAATCTCGCTTGGATGAGGCCCGTATACCCTCCTCATCCGTTTTGGTTTCATTATTCTCAACTCCCTTCTCTTTCCAGTAGGATTTAGAATAGAGGAAGGAAGGGGCATTTGTGGGAGCGCAGAATAAACCATTGTTATGTGACCTCTAGAAGGGGGATGTTGGGTGGGGGGGGAGGGGAATAGGGCAGAAGGGTCATTTCTAACTAAGTTATGCAGGCTATATGGGCAGAAGTAAGCTTCGATGGGAAAATGTAGGTCTTTACAATCAATATTCCCTTCAAGTGGTAGCATTGTACACTCAACAGTAATAATCACCAACTTTAAAGATGTTGCCTATTTGTGACGTAATGGCCAATCAAAATAAAATAAGACCTAATTTCCTCATGTTAATGTATTTACGTTGTATTTGACGAGTTTTAAAGATATAACATTGGAACAAGAATCCGTAAATTATTTAATGATTCTATAAAATAGTCTTAAATTATCACCAAAGATTGACCTGGTGGTCTAGGGATAAGGTGTCAGACTTCTGTGCTGGGGGTCCGGGGTTCAATCCTCGGTCCCGGCACAGATTTATCTGATTGCCAAATCCTTCCTTCACCTCTGACAAGACGTGTATTGATCACAACTTGTGAATGTGTGGAATGCCGGGCCTCCGCCGTGGTTCGGATCCCACGTTAAACTGTAAGTCCTCCATTTCATCTCACAATCACCCCACCATTACATATTAGCGTAAGTGCGTATAGCCAGAACGGGTAGTAAGACGCGGTGCCAATAATAAAAATAATAATAATAATTATTATTATTATTATTATTATCACAAAAGTGCGTACAGACAGAACGGGTAGTAAGACGTGGTGCCGATAATAATAATTATTATTATTATCACAAAAAATATTATGCGTATTTATTAGAAATCATCAACAACTCAGGCAGTATATTTGGTGTACTCATGAAAATGTCCTGTAGGAAGATTCCTACCAGGATGTATATTAAAAATGTACTTGTTAATATGTCTATCTATAAAAGTAAACAAGAAAAAGATAATTTTGAAACACAAGTCAATGTTGTCCAGACTCAAATAGTGTAGTGAGTGTGTATACTCGTCAGAGTAACAGGGAAGTGTTATCATCACGTTTATTTTTTTCCCCTATTTTAAATGGACGTTACCCAACAGGCTTAGGGGAGTCTGGCTCAAACCCGGGCAAAACTAATTACTCCAACCTTTAGGGATTAGGGAAGTTATATTTAAAGGAAATGTATCCATATTTGGTTGGAGAGTGGAAAATCACTTTGGAAAAACCACCTTTAGTACATCTCACCGAGATTTGAACCTCAATCTCCCCGTCATCGGCAGTCTAGCTTAGCACGAGAGTAGCACGTTAGACCTTGCTGTCACTGAAATGGGTCGTAATTAGTTCATATACGTATTATCAGAACGGGTAGTATGACATGGGGAAGAAAAACATTTATATCCATTATTGTTTCCAGCCTGAGACTTGGTTCAGTTTTTTATTCAAGCCATATATTTTCTACTACCACTTACTAAGTCTGTCGTAGCCTTATAATCTATCTTAAGACTAGGACAGACACAACATCCAGCCCCCAGCCGTTAATTCAGCACTGTGAAAGGGTAAACCCACATTTCATCAATGATAAATTTTTCGTCCATGCCTTGACTCAAACCCTTGACCCTCATCTCAGTAGACCGACACGCTACCGATTGAGCTAAGGTGTCGAAATGAAGAAAAACGAGTTTTTTTTTTAAAAAAAAAAGGACAAATAATTAAGCGTGCTTGACTGCTGTAGAATCTGTGTGATGTGCTAGAGGTCAGAGGTGAATCTTATGGGGCTGGTCACGTGGCGGCATGCAACCCACACCCTGAGGTCAGACGTGGGTGTGTCGTGGAGTTAGGTGTGGGTGCTGTGAATACACCTACATCCAGGAACAGCGCTTCTTGCCCCCCGACCTATTTGTCTGGCACTTGACGGCGCAGACAGTTGATTTTGTAATACGTGGGAGATTTTTTTTTAAAATTCTTTGAGTTCTATTTCGGTTTGTTTTATGTTAAGGTCGATCTAATTTCTTATTTACTATACACATCTGAAGAGGTGGTCGAGTGGTTTTAAGGAGACGGAATCGTAAAGGACTTTCTCGCTGTTGACATAAGGGCAAGGGTCAAATACCCGACTCACACACAGCCTGGTACACCAAGGGTAGTTTTAGCAGGGGGTGACCTTTTTGAATGTGTTAACTCTACCCATCCCCTCCTCCCACCCCCCTCCCTCCACTCATGTCTTATTAACAGTTTGCATTTCTACACATACAAGAATTACGAAAGTAGAATAAAGCCTCCTCAATGAACGCATGGTCTAAGACGCTACTCTTGCAATAGACTAGGCTGCCAAAGATGGGGAGAACAGGATTTAATCCCAGTTGGGTGCACCGAGGGTAGTTTTTTTTTCTAAATGACTTTACATTCTATCCTTACGCAAACACGTGTGCACTTCCTCTAAATGTAACTCTCTTAATTCTTAACACATTAGTGTGATTAATATATAAGCGTATAATCTGAAAGGGTAGTAAGACATGGTGCTAAGGGGGAAAAAATATAATAGAGATGAAGAAGGTAAAATTTTAGAACAAATTAACTCAAAATTGGGTGACCTGGCGGTCCAGGGGTAAGGTGTCAGACTTCTGTGCTGGTGGGCGGGGTTCAATCCTCGGTCCCGGCACAGATTTATCTGATTACCAAACCCTTCCTTCACCTCTGACAATATATCTTGTGAACGTGGGGAATGCCAGGCCTCCACCGTGGTTCGGATTCCACGTTAAACTGTAGGTCCTCCATTTCATCTCACAATCACCCTACCATTACACATTAGCGTAAATGCGTATTACCCAAACGGGTAGTAGGACGCGGTGCTAATAATAATAATAATAACTCAAAATTGTGTGGAAGGAGAGTGGGAAACAATTTAGGAAAAGCCAACCTCAGAACACACATGACTGGTACTCGAACCCCTGTCCCCGCGACATCGGCAATCTAGCCCAACACGAGAGAGTCGCTGTAGACCATTTCACCACCGATGCAGAATTTAAATTGATTAGTGTCCCCTTACCTCCTCCACCAAATTTTATAAAGAAAAATTACTAATTTTGTGTTTTCAAAAAAGATTGTATATATCTTCTTTGTATATATTTAAAATAAATAGGAATTAATTATTTTAACCATAAACAAGATTGGTAGCCATTTGTCAACCAAGGAAAATAAAAATAGTTTGTAAAGAAATCGGTTTAATAGGAAATAAACATCAATTAAAAGTTATTATCGGGGAGAAAATTGCTTTATTACGCTCAGTAATATTAATTGTGCTTGACCAGTGTAACCATATATCTCAATGGAAACAAACTAGCTTCAATGGCCGCATGATCCCAGGACGTTTAGTAATAATATTTAATTTAAAAAAAGTTATTATTATTATTTATTATTATTATTAGCACCGCTTCTTACTACCCGTTCGGGTTATACGCACTTACGCTAATGTGTAATGGTAGGGTGATTATGGATCTCATAAGTTATTATACCAAAATTTGAAACGTTAAAGATAAAATATGAAATGTACATACTATGCGGTATTTATTTTCTCAATAGATACAAGTCAAAAAATCTGAACAATTATTTATAAAATAATTATGAAGTACAAAATATTAAAAATAACCAAAAACTATTATTTTTTAAGTCTATTTTTTTTCAAACATTTCATTTAATACATTGATTATGTACTGTCCTGGATTTATAGTCTAAAACATTTAATTGCCTAGGAATAATGTTTTACCTGCATAATTTTCAACCCTCCCCCCCACACCCGATCTTCTTCCAGGGACCCCACTAGTACCCCAGTGGTTCAAATCCCTGTCGGGGGTAAAAGAGGTGTTTTTTCCCCTAAATGGTTGTCCACTCTCTCCATGCAAATGTGAGTACATTTTACACTTACTCTAAGCTCAACCTTCCTAACAGATTAGCATAATTAGTACATATGTGTATAGGCCAAAAGGGTAGTAAAATGCGATACTAAAATAAAAAGGGACAGCTACCTATTTATTACATTTTCTCAATAGGCAATTTTAATTGTCACGCATGCGCAATCCCAAGTTCCCAAAAGGTTTTGTACACTTGAATGTCTCAGCCCAAGAAATGTTACTATCTGCGTGGTGATATAAAACTATCAGACCCCCTTAACCACTCGTCTACTGCTTGATAAATACAAACTAAAACAGCTCCCCACGCATACTAAGAAGTCAGTCTCATCTTGACTGGTTTTGAAATGATGAGAAGGTAAAGGTTTGAATCTAGATTGGGTTCACTGAGGTGTTAGTTTCCTAAATAATTTACCACTCTATCTTAACGCAATTATTGGTGCGTTTCATCTAAATTAAACCTTCCTCATCCTTGGCTTATTAATAATAATATACTGATATCAAGCATGAATATTAATACCTGGAGAGCAATTTTTTTTTTAATATTCTTCTAGTACTGGCCGGGAATAAACCACTGACCTTGAGGCCACAGCTAGCGTCGGGGGGCGCCCCAGAAAGCGTCTCTTAGATGGCCTAACCTCATTTAGCCCCATCACGTGGTTCGGACTTTATTCTCGATCCATCCCTTCCTCCAAAGGTAATGGCTTAGTGCCTGCTATATGTCAGGTCGTAGAAGAGTGGAGGAGAGAAAAAGGAAGATTGAAAGAAGGAGAAGAATAGAGAGAAAGCGGGAGAGTAAGGAATAAAAAATATATAAAAGTAGAATGATGGAACATCGATCGAACCACTGACCTCTCTCGTGCTGTCCTGATCTGCTCCAACTCCCTTGTGGCATCAGATGGAGTTAGGCCTTGTTCACACTAGCCTCTCACTACGCTGGAAAGTTTGTATCAGGGCCAGATTTAAAGCTTGTGAATTCCTCGGGGGTGTCAAAAATTGAAGGCCACAGACGTTAAATAAACATTTTTCTTTTAAAAATTTTGACATTGGCATTTTTACTTCCCCTTAACCCTTCGTAGAGAATATAAGACTTATTGTGATCACATAAAAAAATCGAACACTAGATTTTGATAAATGTCAATGTTTCATGACCAAAACCGAAAAGTTGTTTTCGATATATATGAGTGTGTCTGTAAGTTTTTTTCAGATTTGATTAACTGCTTAAGGCCTGTGGCCAAGTCCCTTTAGTAAAATGCCTCAATCTTTTTTGTCCTTCCACCATTCTTCCTCTTGCACTCTCTTCCACTCTCCTCCTCTCACTTGCACATCTACTGCTAATTTGTTCCTCCCATCTGTTCCTTGTTCTCCTTTGCAGTCTCTTCCCTACCGACTTCATATCCAGTAATCTTCTTGGAATCTTCTCCCATTCCATCTTCATTACGTGTCCATACCAACCCATACTTTCTTCTTCAAAATCTCATGTACCCCGTGTACCCCAACTCTTGACCTAACCTCTTCATTCAAATTTGATATATGGATTAAATAGAACGATAAATTGTTATTTTGACCCAAGAACTCAAATTAAGAGTAGTTTACTGATGAGGGATTTTTGAGAATTCTATATATTTTGAAAATGTATTTTACAATTTTTTTAATATATATATATATATATATGGAGGTTATTTGACATCACCAATAAAACCGTATACGTTTTATTTTTGTGTATAGGGGGGGAGGGGGTATTTGTTTAAGGATATGGTACTGATTACTATTTTTTCTTAATTTTAATACAGCGGAACCTGAATAACTCAAACTTGAAGGGACCAGGAAAAAATTCAAGATATTCAAAAATTCGAATCAAATAAGTAAAGTATATATATAATTTATTATATTAGGGTAGTTTGGATATATTCACATAAACCTTATATTTAACTATCCTAAAAATATAAAAATATAGGCACAATAAGTTTTCATAAATATGCTATGTTTACCTTCTCATATAGATAAAGTATTGTAGGGTCTGATTGCAAAATTCATCAAAATCTCGAGCAAAAAAATTTTTTTTTTGCAGTTGTAAATGGGGGGAAAAGGGCGTTCCTTACTAGCACCCCCCCTCCCCCGGTTTTATATTTCCCCACAAAAATTATCATTATTATTATTATTATTACTAGGCATAATGTCTTAATTTAAGGTGTTATAAATTGTGTATTTTAAAACGCTAGCAAAGCAATGCTATAGATTTCAAACTGTTGTGACGCTCGCACAAACACACCGCATTGATTCCACCTGGGTTACTTTGCGAAACTAAACCTTGGAAAGAGGTCGACAATTGTGAACGTGGCATAACGTGCTCGTGATGTGTGACCCGTTGGGTAGATCAATGTATTGAGTGGTTAGGGTTGTGTATGCGCCACACGTATATTACATACACAGTTTGATCGCCACGAGAGCAACAAAGAAACAACACGAAACATGTAAATAAATCACATACAGGCGAGCCTTGAACTGACGATTGAACTCGTCGTCGTTGCTGTAATTATTTAGTGACGTATTTTACCCGGCGGAATCAATCTGATAGTCCTTCCTGATGAAACGAACGAGAAGTATTTTGTACAATGATCCGACTCTGAGTAGGAGTTAATTAGGGATAACATAAAGTATTTATGTGATGATACGTCTCTAACTAGGAGTTAAAAGGAATACATACAGTACTTATGTGATGATACGTCTCTAACTATGGAGTTAAAAGGAATACATAAAGTACTTATGCGATGATACGTCTCTAACTGGGAGTTAAAAGGAATACATAAAGTACTTATGCGATGATATGTCTCTAACTAGGAGTTAAAAGGAATAGATAAAGTACTTATGCGATGATACGTGTCTAACTGGGAGTTAAAAAAACATATAGTACTTATGTGATGATACGTCTCTAACAAGGATTTAAAAGGAAAACATATAGTACTTATGTGATGATACGTCTCTAACTAGGAGTTAAAAGGAATATATAAAGTACTTATGCAATGATACGTCTCTAACTGGGAGTTTAAAAAAACATAAAGTACTTATGTGATGATACGTCTCTAACAAGGATTTAAAAGGAAAACATATAGTACTTATGTGATGATATATCTCCAACTGGGAGTTAATTAGGGATAACATAAAATACTTATGTGATGATACGTCTCTAACTGGGAGTTTAAGTCTCTTAATCCCATCTTGGCTTGCCACTACGTCACAGGTAGGCAACGTCCTTCAAATTTTAACTCCTGGATACAACTTAAACGAATTATTTTCCGAAATAAATAATATTTTGAAAACTTTAGTTATTCAAAAAACAAGAATGAACACAATGACTGCGCCTTTTATTTTACGTAATAGCTTCTTTACTTGTTATTTCGTGATAGTCACCATCGTTATTTGACTATATGTTTAGCTACTGAATTGGGTTTCAAACGGAAACATAATGTATACGAGGCATACTCTAGTTATGACAAGCTCTCTTTGTCCAGAGGAAATTCGCTCAAAATACTCTCTCACTCCCCCCTTTTTCCTATATTCCCACTTATTGTGTTCCCGGAACATAATAAGAGCCTCAGAACACATTCAATATCTCACTACACTAGAGAAATAAAAATAAATATAAAAAAAGCAGGGTGGCAGTTTTCTACTCTCTTCACCCTTCACCCCTCTTTCTTCCATCCCCTTTGAAGAAGAAAAAAATCCAGCGATTCCCTTCACGCAGTCTCTCCTTCTTGTGGAAATACCCATCAATCCCTTCTACCCTTCATCCCCCCCACCATCACACTCCAACACACCAAATCTCCCCTTAGGTCTCTACACACTTTGTGGAAATACCCATAACTCCTCGGTCCTCAGACAAAAAAAAAAAAAAGATAGAGAGAAAAATAGATCAATATAGCACAGCACCTAGATTGATTCTTTACTACCATTAACTGATTTCCAGACCTCGATATTGTGAGAATAGCAAAGGAGAAGGAAAAGTTGAGAAAAGAAACAAAGAAGAAATTATTAGACACTTGAAATTATAGTAGGTTTAGTAATAGCTTTATTACTCCTAAAATACACATCGAGACGGTGGAATTTTGGTAGGAAATACATTTTTAAAAACTTTTTTTTTACTACTAAATAGTATGGTAGTAAAATAGAAACTTTCCAAAATGTCCTTACAAAATTATACTTTAGCCACTGACACAACAGTGGCTTTAACGTCATTTGAGACACAAACTTATCAAGACTAGACAGTGTATGCCATTAGTAGCTACTTCCCTTGCGTTGGACCGTGACGTCATTTGAGGGAAGAGTCTTAAACTACTAAAACGACGTTTCCTACTTGGTGATTTCGAGAATATTTTGTAAAGTGGGTTGGATCTTAACCTAAGCACAACCAAGCAAGCTAAGCACTATCACGATTAGACGTCAATGTACAAAATAAAAAAAGAAGGAATAAAGTGAGAAGTTCACCTTGAGAGGGTTCTCATCTATGTGCTGATAAGCCTTTCCCTCATCCTCTGACGAGTTTATACTGTCACTTTAAGGTCCTTGGCCCTGTCGAGTGCAAATTCTAAAGCCTATTTTGAGGGATGGTGGGTGAGAGGGTGAAAGGGTGCTTCACAACCGACCAAAGTATCCTTCCGCGACAACAAGAACAGATGGATCACGGAAACCGTAGATGGTGCTAGCTACCGGACAGGTCTTGTGGAAAAATCATACGTTTGGAAATATTAGTTTTCTCTAGAACGAGTGAAATTTTTATTGTAGTATTTTCAACACCTCTTCTAAATTAATGTGTCAATGTTTATTAATTGTTACATTTTTTATTTTTTTGTAATGAAGCCGGCAGTTTTCTATTGAATAATGTCAACTTTATCAATATTTGATCACTGTTAAAATTATAGAGGAGGTGTGTATATAAAAAGTATAACTTAATCAACATGCTTCTATTCTTGAATAAACCGTTTCCGAAAAGAAAATTGCAAAACAATAAAAAAATTCTTGAAGATAACCGATTGTTCCCATGGCTCTACATTTCCACGCCAAATGAAAAGGGGCAATCGCCTTCATATTTAAGCCTTGAAAACATTGACTTGCTTTTTGATTTTACTTTTATTGTGTTTTCAATTATAGATAGACATATGCTACTACGGACATTTTTAGTCTACATGGTGGCAGAAAGACTCCTAATGGCCATTTTCACGAATTAGCCAAATAACCCAAGTTGTAGATAATTTACAAAAATATACGTTTATTAAAAAAATATCAAATATAAAAATAATAATTTTGTCACACTGTAAGACTATTTTTAGAATTATCTAAGAATTTTTGAATTTTATTTCAACGTTATATCCTTAAAATTCGCTGAGTAAAACGTAAATTCGTTAACATGGGAAATCTTATCTTGACCGGCCATGACGTCACAGGTAGGCAATGTCCTTAACGACATTTCGAAAATAGACACACCTAAGAACTTTAGGCAGTATAGCACTTCGACACCAGCATACAATATATAAAGAGAGGTAAGAAAATTATTAGTTCACTCTATAAGGCCTTTCGTTTATCTACTTATAATTCCCTCTTCCTATGACGAGTATACACACACACTATTTGCTTGTAGACAGTATTAACATGTATCTCAAAATTACCTTTTTTTTGTTTCATATTTTAAATAGACATATATTTCAATAGACTTGTACTCTTTCGTGACCCTTCGGATGGAGAGAGAAAATATTGTGATGGTCATGATGTTGTCAGTCTATGTGTCTGTCTGTCCACCTGTATCTAGGACTAGAGCCGAAACTACTTTACGTATAGGGTTAAGACTTGGTACCTGGGGTTTTTATAAGATTCCAAAGAAGGTTGTTTTTTTAATTAGATATCCAGCCCTAATATTAAGGTTAGCTTATTTAAGGATGAAAAGAGGAAAAAAATCGATTTCTCAAAATCCACTTTAATGATTTTGGTTAAAATTTGTATCTAGGCAATGTTTAACGTTAAATAAAAAATATAGAGCATCTCATTTTTCTTGGAAAAGGAACTTGAGGATACTTTACATAATCAGATATCTCCAATTTTGATCCTATCTACGCAACTTTTTTAAGATACGAAATAACAAACCATTGAAAAATCGTAGTGATATTAAAAATAAAAAACTTTTATTTGAAATATATATATTTTTAAAATCAGTAGTTTACGAGTTATTGGTCAGTATATTTGTATATTGAAGTATATGAAATTGATTGTTATACTGTTTGCTGAACAAAGATACTACTTTTGTGTGTGTGTTTCTGGAACAGTATATATTATTTCGTTTATACTCTGTGGCAGAATGCTTTGCTCTCTTTTTGGCCATTATATTTCTTCAACTATATATTATTTCGTTTAACATATCTTACAAGCTAAAAGTAAAATTTAAATAAAGGATTGAGAAAGTGTGTGTAGTAAACCGTTACGTTTATTTTAATTTGCATCCTGTCAGGAAGACTCCTAGTGGCCTTTTCGTGAATAAACCAAATAGCCTGAGATGTATACGATTAAAAAAAAAAGTTTACACAAAAAAAAACTACTTAAAGAAAAAAAAAATCTTGACAATGTAAAGCTATTAATTGTAGGATTATATAATCATTTAGATTTCCCAAGACGTGTATTAATCACAACTTGTGAATGTGTGGAATGCCAGGCCTCCACCGTGGTTCGGATCCCACGTTAAACTGTAGGTCCTCCATTTCATCTCACAATCACCCTACCATTACACATTAACGTAAGTGCGTATAACCCGAACGGGTAGTAAGATGCGGTGCTAATAATACTAATTATTACTATATTGGTACAAGTTGAAGTTTGGATCGGACACATCCTTATGAGTAACTGTTTTATGTACGTCATAAAATGAAAGTTAAATAAGGAAGATTTAAATATTAGATTACTTGAAGGAAAGAAGAAAATTCTGGAAGCTCAAGGAGGAGACAGAAGCTATTGGTGGTTTAAGTTCACCGACAAAAGTTATGGACATGTCGTAAGACAGAACCCCTAATAAATAATAACAAGTTGAAGAAAGATCGAAGGTGGCAGTAAGACGCGTAGCACAAAAATAATCACTAACAATATGATTTGTTGTTGTTTATGTCGTCGAATCCCTCGATATCAGGCAAACTACAACAAACAATAAAATTATCCCCATCATTCTGAAAAGGTTATGTAAAGACGACTACGTGTAGACCAATCACGTGTAAGCAGTGCGAATAAAAGGGGACGAGAAGAAATAAATAATAACGGGGAAACATGGATTGAAGAAAGTCGAAGAAAAAGGTGGATTCTCGAAGAATCCAACTATTAGACAAACAGAAAAGTGGATGAACCACACAACCACCCCCTTTACCCATTCCTAGCACCCTCTATCTACCTCTCTCCCCCTTTCAAACCTTATGCCTTTCTTTGTTCCCCTATTTTTGCCCTAAAGAGCGTTGCCATGGTAACGTCTCATTCGCGGAAGAACTTTAGACACGCGATGGTGTGGCCTGGACTTTTCTTCTTCTTCTTCTTCGGCTTTCGTTCCTTTTATTCCTATTTTATATCCGAACCAAGAAGTTACTTGCCCGGGAGAAAAAGTGAAAAGGAATCAGTATGGGATATCCCATTCGGTGATGATATCGGATTTTAGAATGAACATTTGCATCTTCTCATTTGCACTCTTTGGGTTGGTTAATGTTTGGTTTGTTTTGATGTTGGCTACTGCGTTAACGGTTGTGTGGGATTTGCAGCTTCATAGTTTGTGCATAGACCCATTTTGTGGGTTTTTTCAGACACTGAGAACACTATAGAGTGGGGTTTGTGGTCTACAGAAACATTCGCATGGGTATACTCTGACCTAACCCAGTAAAAAATCTAATCTTCGCATCCAAGAACGTTCATCATGGCAGGCCCAGCTCAGCTCTCGGCTCGCGCGAGGTTTGGGAGTTAAAGGGAAAAGAAAGGACCTAAGATATGCCAGAAATGTGTACAGTGCATTCGTATTTGAATGATTACTCGAAATTTTCCGTGGTGAAGGTGTGTGACAAAGCAAAAAATAAATAAATTAATAACTACAGTATTATATGTCCTTATTATGACAATGAAAATTTGTCTACAATGCTTATCTGTGAAGTCATTCTAAAATGGTCAAAAAATGGCCTTTTTAAAGCAGTTTTTACCCAATTATTATTTCAACAATGTTTGGTATTAGGAACTTCTATTAACATTTTAAAATCTCCATTGGTGTTTAAACAAAACTGATCCACGTTCAATATTGATTTTGTAAATTTACTATTTCTAGCCGATTGTATCATAGAGTTGATGGGCATGTGATGCACGCTCTTAAGAGCCCGGTCAAAACTCTTCTACCCATAAAAACATGGTATTATAAAATAAAAGATTGTGACAAAACCGTTTTATGGATTTGAAATAGGTTCTCACCAATGAAAAGAGATTTATATTATCTAGAACGAAGAGACTGTATAACTTTTACTAATCATACTGATTAAACTATACAATGAAAACTATCGCATTATCAACTTTGCACTATTTTTCTTAAAATGCCTATATCAAGTTAAATATTCAAAATTGAGTTTTACTATATAAATCAGAAATTTTTTACTTCAATTTTCTTGGACTAGAATTTTTATCTAGTGTTCTATTATTTTTTTAATATTTAAAAGAAATCAATAACTACTTTAACAAGATTAATATTGCTGTAAGTATTAATGTTGTGAAAGAGAAGAAATCACAGAGATATATAATATTTTTCTCCGTGTTTTTAACTATTTATTTATAATTTATTAGTTTAATACTAAGCTTTAAGAGCTTATTAATAACATTTAAATTTGAAATAGTTTGGTAACCGTAGTGTAACACTACTTGTAGGATTACCGATCTCAACGTCATCATCAATCTACTCTACTGCGAGAGTAGCGTATTAGACCATGCGTCCCCCGAAGTGGGTGACATGAAATTAAATGTGTCCCTCGAATATTTCACCAATACAATTTCTCTTATTGGGTTAAGTATTATAGCTTCAAATATAATTTTCAAAATGTTCAAAAATAGGTTTTGAGTAAACTATTTATCCCTAGGTATATTTATCTTATCAAAACAAACAAATCATCTTGTCACCCCCATTGAACACGCTTTATTAATAAATTTTAAACCAAATTGTTCAAATATGGCTATTTAACAACATTTAAATTCTCAAAAATAAATTATTTGTAAACTACCCTAAATTTATTTGTTATCAGGTTATCATGAAAAATTAATAATTTGAATTCAATCTTCAAGATCAATTTTAAAAAAAATTACATCATTCATTGTAGCTAAACAACACTTAAATTATTTTTTTTAGATAAATAAAAATACATTAATATTGATCATGCAAAATAGTTCCCGGTTTTCAGTTTTTAACCTATTCATTGGAGACATTTTTTTAAAAAAAATCTAGCGTCAGAAAACTCAGTAATTATTAATTAAATACTATTGCTAAATGATATTTTTTTAGAAAAACCAATATTTATATTATGCATATACTATTTATAATGCAAAAAGCTTAACAACTACCCAATTTTAATCAAATTACTAAAGCCATATTTTAAAATATTAATATTAAAAAATAAAGTTATCAGTAAACTATTAGTGGAATTTTCCCCCCAAAACAAGTATACATCTTTATATGTCATGGCGGCCGGGGTTCAATCCTCGGTCCTGGCACAGATTTTTCTGATTACCAAACCCTTCCTTCACCTCTGACAAGACATCTTGTGAATATGGGGAGTGCCAGGCCTCCACCGTGGTTCGGATTCCACGTTAAACTGTAGGTCCTCCATTTCATCTCACAATCACCCTACCATTACACATTAGCGTAAGTGCGTATAACCCGAATGGGTAGTAAGACGCGATGCTAATAATAATAAATGTCATGCTCATGAGTAATGAGGTGGACTGGATAGGACTAGCTCAAGATAAGAATAGGTGACGTACTTTAGTAAGTGCGGCAATGAACTCTCGAGTTCATAATACCATAGACTAGTAACCCGAAAGGCTAGTAAGACTCAGTGATAAAAATAATAACAAAATGAAATGTTTATTTATAAAGTATTTTGTATTAAAAATTAGTAGTATTTTGTTTTCATTCACAGATAACACTGTTTTAAATAATGATTGTGAAGTATTTTAAATTCATTTAGCATTCTTTTGCACTTTTAGTTTTTAATCCTGTCTACGACAGGCCTATGTCAATGTTACCTAACCTAACAAAACAGAACCTTCAATTTGTAGATGTATGGAAGGTTAGGCTTCACTCTAGCAAGAGACTGGACTTCAGATGACGGGGGGCGATTGGGGCTTTGAATTCCAGTCAGAACTTCTTTCGTATTTTTATAAATACCTCGTGTACTTTAATTTATTCATTACTTACTGCTGACACAGTTGATAACTTTTATAACTCCAATTTTGGAATCTATGCTTAGGTCTATATCTCCCCCCTCCCCGCCATGTCTTAAGACCTGTCCGGACTATACACACTTGTAATTAATACTCAAAGGGTGTGTAAAGATGGTGAAGGTAGAGTTTAGAGGAACTTTACGCTAAGTCTGCGTACCCAATGATTCGTGTGATGAGTCCCATTGTAGCATATTTTAAACTATTTTAAATTAAACCAATATGTATTTTAAGATGAAATTCTGATGGAGCGGTTGTGTAAGGATAGAAAAATTACGAAAGAACAGGGATTTGAACCCTGGCCATTCAACTCTACTCGCTAACATCTATGCCTATTGAACCATCCGGGATCTCCTTGTCAGTTCAATTACCAAAATAAACCTCTAAGCGTACTGGTGTTGATAAATACATTAAATACCAACACGTGTTACAAGTAGACCGTAATTATTCAGTAAATAATAATATAGTTATCTAGTAACCTGGTGGTCTAGGGGTGGAGTGTTGGTCTTCTGAGCTAGGGTCCGGGGTTCAATCCTCGGTCCCGGCACAGATATATCTGATTGCCAAACCCTTTCCTCACCTCTGACAATACGTGTATTAATCAGAACTTGTGAATGTGGGGAATGGCAGGCCTCCACCGTGGTTCGGATTCCACGTTAAACTGTAGGTCCTCAATTTTATCTCACAATCACCCTACCATTACACATTAGCGGAAGTGCGTACAACCTGAACGGGTAGTAAGTCGAGGTGATAATAATAATAATAATAATAATAATAATAATAGTAATAATAATATAGGTATTTCATTAGTGTCATTTGCGATGTTGATTATATTTGCATTATACTAATATTACCAGTGTATAATTGTTATTTTTCATTATGTGTCGTAATTAATATTTTAGTAATGAAAAAATTAAAATATGTATATAAGTATTGATCCAATAAAATGTTATTTTATAATAAATCATCATTAGCCTACCATATCATGTTTTAATCTAAAAATGTATGCATACTAATACAATTGTATTTACTATTAAATAGTAAGTAAAATTTCATCAATTAATATTTATTATTGATTTAATTATTAATTTTGTAATTTAATGCATATAAACAGCTCTGGCATGGTATAGATTCGATGAGACTTTAGGCTATCACTTCATCATATTTATTCTTAGCACCGCGTCTTAATATTATAATTTTTTCTATTGTGTACTTGTCTGATATACACATTTAAATGCACTAATAGGGTTTAGGAAATAGTAAGGTAAACTTTAGATACATCTTAACCACATTTGCGTGGTGGGTAGAGTGAAAAACATAAAAAAAACACTCTTTGTAAACACACACCCGGGCAGGATTTGATGCCTGACCTCCCTATCATTGGCAAACCAGACCATACCATACCCCAATTTCATTATGAATGAACATATCTGAGAGATAGTAAACTTACAATTCGTGTATGCTATGGCCAGGATGAATTTCAATGAAAGACCAAACCAGTTGACAAATGCCATTGCCTTCTATTTGTGACAATCTTAGGTACTCTCCCCTAATAGCCCTCTTCAAGGCCAGGTACATGTTTAGACTCTACCCCCTTTCAATACAAAGGTGATTGGTACCTGCTGTAAAGGTTTCAGAGTATTATAGCTTTGTTTTGTTTGCTTGCCAAGTCAGTCTCACACTTTGGATAGGTGAAGGGAAGGGGGTGGGCTCTAACTTGCTGATAGTTCTGGCAACACTGTGAGCTGACTGAGTCGCCGAAGACAAAGTATAGCTCAATTGGTTTATTCTGATACCGTAAATTAGGGGCTGGCGCTGATGCGACTCTTCACTTCAAACGACAATATGACCAGGCTCGCTATTCCTCAGACCAGTCTTACATAACTGCTTACCAGTGACGGCTCGTTTATAGGCACTGCGGAACTGCAGCACCCCATATTTCCACTTGATATTATCGTTAAAATTTTAATATAATGAGTCCTTTTAAAAAAATATATATTTTTGTAGTACAATATATATTCATTAAGCTTAATGTCAGTACTTCAATAGCCATCCCCGAGTTTATGAAAACAATACAAAAATCTTTGTATGGAACTGTGTGCTTCATAGTGCCAGCGACGTGGTGTTTGACTGTTGTGCGCATGCGCACATAAGAGGGGTGAGGGGAGAAAGGCGGGACTGCCAAGTAGAGAGAGCACTGTTGCTCTCGCAGTGCTGGCTCTGGCGTGATGGTGGAAGGAAGTTTTTTTTACTCAACGTGTGTTGTACTTAAAAACCTTGTACCATATTCTTGAATGTGATAAAGTGTAGAAGGTAGTTGAATTAGATTATTATTCTGCTTCTAGCTATTCTACTTGATTCATTTTTTTTCAGTTCTTTTATTTAACATAAAACTTTAATCATGGCCTTGCATCCCCAAGAAATAAGTTCTGTGATTGTAAGTGAACTTCACAAGTTTTCACAGCTCTCTTCCCATGAGATAGTTACAGTTAAGAAAGGAGGTTGTTCAACACATGATATTTTAATATCTCAGCCAGGCAAAAGCAACAACAAAAAATATATTCGTAGCTTTAATTCTGAATGGTACCAACGGAAAAGTTGGCTTTGTGGCTGTGAAGTAAAAAAAAATGCACTGTTTTGATTCCCGTGTAACGGAAAAGTTGGCTTTGTGGCTGTGAAGTAAAAAAAATGCACTGTTTTGATTCCCGTGTTAGCAACACCCCCACTAATTTTAGCTACGAGTCGCCACTGAATATAATATTACCAAGCAAATAGTAATTATTTTCAATAGGTTGTCTTTAGTGACTTTTAGCCAATGTTGGCAATAAAGAACTTTCTGCTATCTGTCAGTTAACTACATTCCTACCGTATAAGCCCTATTGCAACAGTAACCCCAATACTTATTTGGTGCTGACTGGCAGCTCACAGCTGACAGCTGACGGCTTTAAAAAGTTACCAGAGCAAATTATGTATCCCTACACCGAACAATATGATCTGCAAAAACATGTGTTTAGCAGCTGTCACTTCTGACAGTCAATATTTAGGTATATACCTAAATTTTGACTGTCAGAAGTAAGCTGTGAGCTGTCAGTCAGCACCAAAGAAACCATGGGGCTACTGTAGTTCACCGATACTGAGAGTGTCATAACTCACAGAAGCATGATGGCAGCAAGCTCTGTTTTGACATGTCCGTTAATGAACCAAGGGGTAAAATCCTCCTCTCGCAATGTATAATTGAATTTATAAATACCTAATGGAGTCAAGATAGCTGATTCCCTCGTTTCTAGGCCTCAATATTTAGAAAAATTTCTCACGCAAAACTCGACAACAATGTCTGGATTTAGAGTCACGAATAATGCATAGCTAATAAGTAGTAATGTATAATTTAAAGTACGCAATTCCTACTAGAAATACAAGCCCACAATAAACCGGAATAGCTTGCGATAAATTTAGCATTTACCTCGAGAAGTAATTGACCTCTTTGCAGTAGTAGATGTTCAAAAAATACTTAGCTAATTTTTCCTACATTCTTATTTTGATTATATATATATAATATTAGCACCGCATCTTACTACTCGTTATTTAGAGGAAGTGTTGCGGCATTAGCGTGGAGGGAGAATGGAAAACAATTTTTAAAAATCCACAATACACCTGACCGAGATTAAAAACTCGATCCCCTTCACCTCCTCGCCCGCCTCCTCACCCGGTCCGTCGTCGGCAGTCTGGCCTACTGTGAGAGTAGCGCCTTAAGCCACGCGGCCACCGAAGCGGGTTCTCATTTTATTTTTATTGTTGTCATATCCGTGTGTATCTCTAAAACTTGAATGAATGTGTTAAATTTTCATTTTACTGTCATTTAATAACAATCACAAATAATCTTTTGACAAAGAAGCGAAGAAAGTAAATATGTTTAGCTCAGGTTAGACTGGACTGTCGAAGACTAGGAGATCAGGGTTCAACCTCGGTCGGGTGCAATGAGGGTGGTTATTCCCTAAATGGTATTTCACGCTACCTCTAAAAAATGCTGTTGCATTTCCTCTAAATTAAGCCTTCCTAATCCCTAATCAATTAGGGTAATTAGTACATAGGCGTGTGACCCTAACGGGTAGTAAGACGTGGTGATATAAAAAATATATATATATTAATGTATTCTTTAATTAACAGGCTTTATTTAATTGCTAACATGCATCCTTACATTTTAATTGATTAAAACAACCTTTTGCCCAACGCGGCACACCAAGGTAATGTAAAAAAAACTAGCCTCATAGCAACATATAAAACCTGTATAATGTCCCTTATTTGACCCAAAAGAATATTTGAAAGCATTGACAATATTATCATCTTAATTATACATATATATATTATTTTTATTTGAATTTTATATTTTATTACTTGGCGCTTAAAGCACGTCTTCTTCTAAATTATTCAGATATGATAGTTACCAGATTCTAACTAGGAAATTACTAGCTATTTCTTGTTTTTAAGTTCACGCCCTGAAGGTAGGAGGCATCAGCTACGGTAACTAACTTCAGTGTTTGACGTAAAGTTGAGTCAAAACTACAATGTTAAAAGTCTTTTAAAAATTAACTTCCTGCTCTCGAACAAACCAGAATAATGTAGATATTTAATTTGAAACAGTTTCCGGTTCTTAAACATTCTAGTAAGTTCTATTGGATTGAGAGATATACCAAACGAGTGGTGCAATCTCAGAGCCACTGTGACATCAGTCATTGTTATGTGTGCTCACCCTTCATAAAACATGATATTTTTCTATCAAAGTTATCAATAACTATAATTGAATAAACTAATATCAACTTTATCTGACGTTATTTATTTATATCACACAAAAGTGACGCCTATTGTAGGGGAGTGTTATTAACTATTAAGTAAGATAGAAATAGGCGCCAAAACCTGGGGCCAGATATGAACGTTACAATTTGGCTCGCAACGTAGGGGCCAGATAGTATTGTAAAAATTAGCGTCCAAACGTGGGGCCATCAGATATAGACATAGCAAATGGAGTCAAACAGTAGGGCCCGTTATAGGAATGTTACACCTATTATCATCAACTGTTTTCAGTCTGTGGCCAGGTAAATTTGGTAAAATGACTCCATCCTACCCTATCCTTCCACCATTCTTCCTGCTCTAATTTCTTTCATTCTTCTCCTCTCACTTTAACACTTTTTGTCATTTGCTTCTCTCATCTATTTATTGGTCTTCCTTGAGATCTTTTCCTAACAAACTTCAACTCCCTCATTCTCTTAGGCATTCTTTACTTTTCCGTCCTTATTACATACCCAGACCATCTCAGTCTTGCTTCCTCTACTATCTCCCACTATTTCCCTGTTAACTTCATTCCTAATCTTGGTTATCTTCGTGACAGCTAAAATCCTCCTCACAAACTTCATTCCCATGTTCTTCACTTTCCTTATTCCTCTTACATTCAGTGTACTTATTTTACCTCTAGAGAAGTTGTACTTTCCCAATAAAATAGCTTTTAATTCGTCTGCCATGGTATCACTTCTAGATTATTATTTTTTCCCCTGTTGGTTTAAAGCAAAAAAAAAAAAAGCGTAAGTAACTAATAAGTGGTTTAAATTAGACGGCGTACCGTTTAGACTTTCTCTCGCTTTTATCTTAAAATAGGAATTTACTAAAAACTCTTTAGATTTGTGAAATTATATAATAGGTATATACATTGTTGTATAAACACTACACCAAAGATAATAAATGAAATAATATACATTGTTACTCACTCTATGGTATTAGGAACTAGGAACGCTGTTACAGAGGATTTGCGAAAATATAAACATGTCCACCAAAGAGCATAAGAATCAAATTCATTTTTAAAGGCTTGAATTAAAAAGTATATATATATATTTGCTTATAGCTCAAAAATAATTGATTTTATATAATTACTCGCTTTGCCCCCAAACCTCCAGTGAGTTTTCTCTGCAAGTGGATGTAAACTAATGTAATTCCAGAGCCGTTTTTTTTTTATATTCCTTACCGTTTAACTACAAGAGGCCTCCAAAGAAAGGTCCGCACCTAATTTAAAATTGCTCCACCATTTCGAATTTTGTTCGGGGGTTAAAAATTAAAAAATTTAACTTTTTGGAATTTTCCCGTCGGTAACAGGCTAAAAGCTATAAATTTGGCAAATTTAAAGTTTCTAGCTCATTTAGAAGTGGGCCAGTGAGTGAGTCAGCCATGTGGCTTTATAGTAGTATAATATTTCAAATAAAAGACCTTTATCTCTAATAGTACTACAATTTTTGTTTCCATATCTTAAATAGTTGCGCAGAAATGACCAAAATTGGAAAATTTCTCCTTTGTAAAGTACCCTCAGAGTATATTTTCTTGAGAAAATGAGAATTGTCATCTTGTTTATAGCTATAAACCATATATAAATATATATATATATATATATGTATAATTTAAACAAAATCGTTAGGGCAAATTTCGGGAAAATTGATTTTTTTTTCTCTTTTTGCCTTTGAATAAACTACCTTTAAATTTAGGGTTTGATATCTAATTTCAAAAACTCCTTGAGGAGAACCTTATGAAAAGCCCAAATATCAAGTTTTAGCCCAATCGGTAAAATGTTTTTGGCTCTAGCCCGAGGTACAGACAGACAGCATTGTGAAAACCACTTTTATGGTTCCAGGTGGTCATGAAACGTCGATATTTATCAAAATATCGAATTCGAATTAATTTTTTTGACGATTATAATCATTTTCTCCGCCAATTGTAGAGAGAAAGTAAAATTATAGGCATATAAAGAATTATACGCTTTTTACCTTGAAACTAATTACATTTTGTATAAACGTCACTGCTCTAGCAAGCGACACGTTACTAACATTTTCGGAAGCTACTCCACCTTGAGGCATGCGTCAGAAATACGTCATCGTCTCAACATAGATTTCAAACACGTCCTTGTCTATGTTTATGTCGTAATGTTCCCCAAGATTGCAACACTTTGGTCTTTAACAATTTCAGTGAAGCAGGACTGTTTAATGTTGGACTAAATTTACATCTATCTTTCAGCCACGCCAGAAGTGTGAGGTTAGCCCTATTTCCTTCCATTTTCCTCATTTTATTACCGAAACATTGCTTAGGTTTACACATTTATCGTGAATCTGAATTGAACTAAAGCTAGTTTGACTTGAAATTTCATATCACAATCAATCAAATATTAAAATTATTTATACAAAATTACATTTCAATCAAAAAACCTATCGAGGGGTGATTTTATAAATTATTCACTTGACTACAGAAAAAATTGGGATCAGTTTAATAGTTTTTTAATTTGTAATAATTATTTTTAAATTTTCTTGAAATTTTTTTATGTTAAAACTGTTTCACCGGTATCAGATCCATTGTGTTTTTTTAAAGAAGAATGAAATAATGATTAGTCGTGTTGTCCGAGATGTATTATCTAATCAAGTTGAGGAAATAAGGGACTGGAGCTAAGGTGTAAATGTAGGTGACGTGAGTTAATGCAGGTTTTTTTAATCAGATTGTATGGCAAAATTTTTTTTTTTGACTAAATAATTAAAATATTGTTTCAGTAGAAACACAGAGTTAAATTGTCTTTACACTGTGACCTCATTAATTGTTAAATACTTGTCGAGGGTGTCCCTGAATTTGATGACAACTTTTTCTCTTCAATTAAAGACCCGCCTCGGTGGCGTAGTTGGCTAACGCGCTTGTCGTGTTAAGCTCGACTGCTGAGGACGGGGAGATCAAGGTTCGAATCTCGGTCGGGTGAACTGGGGGTGGTTTTTCCTCGATGGTTTTCCACTCTCCCTCCACGCAAATGCGGGTTCATTTCCTCTTATTCAACCTTCCCAATTCCTAATCCATTAGAGTAATTAGTACTTAAAGCGTATAACCCGAATGGGTAGTGAGACGTGGTGCTAATTATTATTAGTATTATCTTCAATTAAAAGGTGTCTCATCTAATGTCGTTATGCTCATAACAGACATTCAACAACTGTTGATATCACCATGTGAAGAAACTTACACTCTTGTATTCCTTCTGAAACAATAATTTCTATTTTGGCCCGAAAAATGTTTTGATATAAAAACTGAAAAAAAAAACCTTTTATCGCCTCTCCTACCTTAAGGTACATTTTTTTGCTATTTGTGACCTTTATAGAGAATACTTACAGACCAACAGACGACTTCTTAAATTCTTTTAACCATCAAGATGAATTTTAGCAGAATCAAAGTTTTATTGACATGTATATCTTAGTCTGGCTCTTTCAAAAAAATACACATGAGAAAAAATAAATATTTTTAATTTATTTGAGGTATTTAACATGCATTTTCTGAACCAACTGATTATATCCATACATGACTAGCTTAAATCTAGAACCGACACAACATCCAGCCCCCGGCCGTTAATTCATCACTGTGAAGGGGGAACCCACATTTCAGCATTGATAAATATTTAATCCATGTCGGCAATCAAACTCGTGACCATCTACTTAGCAAACAGACACGCTACCAACTGAGCTAAGGGGTCGGACGAGAAAATTTAGTTCATGTAAACAGCCACAATCATAACGCCTATTGTTCACCTGTATGGTGTTGGGGTAAATTATTATTATTAGCACCGCGTCTTACTACCCGTTCGGGTTATACGCACGCTAATGTGTTATGGTAGGGTGATTGTGAGATGAAATGGAGGACCTACAGTTTAACGTGGGCTCCGAACCACGGTGGAGGCCTGGCAATCCCCACATTCACAAGCTATGATTAATACACGTCTTGTCAGAGGGGAAGGAAAGGGTTCGGCAAGCAGGTAAATCAGTGCCGGGACCGAGGATTTAACCCCGGACCCACAGCACAGAAGTCTGAAACCTTACCCCTAGACCACCAGGTCACCTACTCTTGGGGTAAAATGCTCACCTCACCACCCGACGCTTGTGGGTTCAAACCCAACCGAGGTCGACTAATATTTATTGAGCAATACTAATCTGTAGAGCAACTTCCTTAGGAGGTGAAAAAGGCCGTTGGTCCCATGTCGATTGTGGCACGTAAAAAGAACCCTGGAAGGTCTGTGAAAATACCTTTCCCGGCAAAATTGGTAGGCTCTTTTTCTCTCGCTCATAGAAATTATCGTGTGCTGATATAATCAATAGGTTCAGAAATTCCACTTTAAATACCTCTAATAAATGAGTAAATAGGTAAAACATAGCGCATATTGGCAAAACAATACGTCATGAAGACTTATGCGTAATTTGGTCGTCACGTAGGTTCTAGTTTTCAGTGATGTTTAAGTACATACGCATGAGCAGATGTAGTCATACATTAACCAATTAAATATTGATGGCTTGTATTTAAAACAAAAGAAAAAAGAAATATGGATGTTTTTATTCAATGTTTGAGTGAAATTATTTTAAATTAAATGTATTTAATTGATGGTGTCATGATTAAAAAATAATGGGAGATTTTTTAAACAATATATAGTACATTGTTAATTTATATAAACACAAATTATTTTTAGAAAATTATTTTATTTTTTCTACTAACAATGACTATATCCAAAATAAGTATAAAAATAATTACCGTTTTAATTCAGTATATTTCATAGTAGCTAACTCGATGGTGATCTCGTTATAGTTGCCCTAATTCTTTCCCTTCTAGTTTTTATACTGAATTAAGTACCAAAATAAGTGTGTAACCCCAACGGGTAGTAAGACGCGATGCTTAAAACAGTACAAAAAACTTCACCCATGTGAACGGGTCTTAAGCCTTTTAGCGGAGAAATGTAGCCTATGTTTGGACGCCTCGACCTATCTCATCTCCCCTTTTTTTTTCTCCCTGAGCACATTTCCCTCTATCCTACACCCTCTCACTTTCCCGCTCTAACTTTTTCTTTCTTTACCCATCTTTTTCTATACATCTTTCGATTTCACAATCTTTATTCCCTTAAGACCTCCCTATTTTTCTTCTCCCTCTATATTTTCTCCTTTCCTTCTTTACTATATCTTACTTTACTCTCTATCTTGATTTTCTCTACCTCTCTACTTACTTTCCCTTTATGTTTTCCTCTCTCTATCTTCATTCCTCCCCCTCTGTTTTTCTTCCTCTATCTATCCTACCCCACTCTTCTTACTCACCCTTTATTTCTTATCCCTCTGTTTCTCCCTTCTTTCTTATGCTCTCTTTCCTTTACTTTTTCCTCCCCCCTCTGTTTTCCCCTCATCTATCCTTTATTCACCATTTTCTTTCCTTTCCCTATCTCTTCAATCCCGTCTTTCTTTTCTCCCCTTTCTCTTTCCTACCCCTCTATTTTCCTCTCTTTCTTCTTTGTCTCCTCTTCCTTTCTTCTCCTCTCTTTTTTCTCACCATCTGTTCTTTCCTCCCCAACTATTTTACTCCTATAGTCTCCTATTCTCCTCCTTTCTTCCCCTATCTGTTTCCTCTTTCTCTTTCTATCCTCTCTTTCTTTCATCTTCCAAATGAAGGCTATATTGTCAGAAGAAGGAAAAGAGATTTTTAATCTTTCAGAGTCGAATTTTGGTCTTGTAATTGAGCTGAGATTCCGAGTACAGGGATGTTTTAAAACTTTTGTTTCAACACGGTTGCTATTGTCAGTAATGCAGCATGACGTCCCTGTTTAATTGAGCGTTTGTAATTGTAATATTTGATAGGAATTATAAAAAAAATAATTGGAAACCTTCCTGTGGCCTTCTAGTTAAATCATCCTTGCAACTCTAATTTAGGTCTTGATCCAGGGTTTGGAAACCATTGCTCTAGGGCGTAACGTCCTTGTTAAGAATGTCCTGCTGATGACGAGGAGATAAGTGTTCAAATCCCGGCCAAGTGTAATGAGGTGGGTTTTTTTCCTAAATAGTTTCCCCACTTTCTTTCCACACAAATGTGGGTATATTACCTCAAAAGTGTTTCTTTTCTCATTCTTACCCCATTAGAGTGATTATCATACTTGCGTATAACCTGAATAATAAATATAGTAAAAATAATGTTCCCGCTGTCCTGATGAATTATCCACAAGACGGACAGATAATACAACACACGTCTCGCATCTGGAACATTGAACGTTTCAGGAAAGTCATTCTGTTTCCCTTGAGCCTGTGGGCGAGATTATAAATACCTCTTGAACTATACATACAACACACATTACATATGGTTTCCTTCACGCTAGATCATCTCTATACATTCACTTGCTTCTACACGGATACGTCAATCTTCTTTTTCTTTGTTTCGCCTTCTTTACTGATTGCGTATTCATACCTTAATTACACGGCAGTGGTAATTGGTTGGTTAAAAAAACCAACAGTTTAACCTAATGGCCCCCATGGTAATCTAAATTAACTTCTCAAGTTTCACGCTGTTCCCACGTAATTTAACGGCGGTGACAGCTTTGTGCGGTTTGCACAATCGCACAGGCTAGTTAAACCCCCTCCCCACAACTCTTGCTACCTGAGCGCGCTGGCGTATAACAGTTGGGCTACGGGACCCCTTGTCCCAAAAGTGCATAGCTTAGTTGAGCCACTGTCATCGACTAGGAGGATTATCGTCATAGCTTACAGTAGACCCATGGCTTCTTTGGTGCTGACTGACTGCTTTGAAAAGTTGCCAGAAAAAAATATGTATCCCTACGCCGAACCATATGGTCTTCAAAATCATGTGTTTGGCAGCTATCACTTCTGACAGTAAAAATTTCGGTGTATACCTAAATATTGACTGTCAGAAGTCAGCTGTGAGCTGTCAGTCAACACCAAAGAAGCCGTGGGGCTACTGTAGTTGAGCCACGGTCATCGACTAGGAGGATTATCGTCATAGCTTAGTTGAGCCACTGTCATCGACTAGGAGAATTATCGCCAGAGCTTAGTTGAGCCACTGTCATCGACTAGGAGGATTATCGTAATAGCTTAGTTGAGCCACGGTCATCGACTAGGAGGATTATCGTCATAGCTTAGTTGAGCCACGGTCATCGACTAGGAGGATTATCGTCATAGCTTAGTTGAGCCACTGTCATCGACTAGGAGGATTATCGTCATAGCTTAGTTGAGCCACTGTCATCGACTAGGAGGATTATCGTCAGAGCTTAGTTGAGCCACTGTCATCGACTAGGAGGATTATCGTCATAGCTTAGTTGAGCCACTGTCATCGACTAGGAGAATTATCGTCAGAGCTTAGTTGAGCCATGGTCATCGACTAGGAGGATTATCGTCATAGCTTAGTTGAGCCATGGTCATCGACTAGGAGGATTATCGCCATAGCTTAGTTGAGCCACTGTCATTGACTAGGAGGATTATCATCATAGCTTAGTTGAGTCCACGGTCATCGACTAGGAAGATTATCGTCATAGCTTAGTTGAGCCATGGTCATCGACTAGGAGGATTATCGTCATAGCTTATTTGATCCACTGTCATTGACTAGGAGAATTATCGTCAGAGCATAGTTGAGCCATGGTCATCGACTAGGAGGATTATGGTCATATCTTAGTTGAGCCATGGTCATCGACTAGGAGGATTATCGTCATAACTTAGTTGTTCTGGAAGCCATAGCGTCTACTCAATACAACGAACAACGTAGGACTGAAGCTAGTCCGCCCGGACCGACGGTGAATCACCATGACGTGAGGAGATGAATTAGACGCAATGTTATCTCGACCATTTCAGCGCTCCGTTCACGGAATTGTGGCCGTCCCTAGGTCAAGATACGCCGTGGCTGTCCCTAGGTCGAGATACGCCGTGGCTACCACGGTTGCCGTCCCTAGGTCGAGATACACCGTGGCTACCACGGTTGCCGTCCCTAGGTCAAGATACACCGTGGCTACCACGGTTGCCGTCCCTAGGTCGAGATACGCCGTGGCTACCACGGTTGCCGTCCCTAGGTCAAGATACACCGTGGCTACCACGGTTGCCGTCCCTAGGTCAAGATACACCGTTCTAGGTCAAGATACACCGTGGCTACCACGGTTGCCGTCCCTAGGTCAAGATACGCCGTGGCTACCACAGTTGCCGTCCACGACATTCTCGCCGTGCCATCCCGTGTGAAAGCTCTCACTTAAGCCTGTGTACCTCTATAATCACGGCGACGTCAAAAGACCGTCAAGTGTGAAAGCCCACTAAGTGAAATATTGATCAAAAAAGCATATAATCAAATAGCTATATTTTTTTGATTATTTTTAACATTATAAACCTCATATTTCTTTTATAAATAACTATTCAAATGTGTTCATTTAAAGTTGGCACAGATGTCCTCTTTTATTTGACTTGTGTCCACTGAGAAAAGAAATACAGAGTAATATGGATATTAAATATCTAAACTTTTGTATATCAAAATTTTTGAATTAAATGTGATAAACGTTGTTCAATTTTATTTTATTTTACGGAATTTCCCGGGAACCTGCCGAACAATATGATATGCCACCGCGGAACACCAGTGGTCCGAGAGCCACACATTGAGAAACACTGGTATTACGCGTCACTCATGCATTAGACTGGATTGTTCGTAACACGAAGGTTGAGGTTCAAATTCCAGTTAGGTGTACTGATGGTTGTTATTCTTAACTTACTTTCCAACCTTTCTACATGCCTATTCCGGAACATTTAAACTTTACCTTCCTCATACCTAGCTCATTAACGTAATTAATGAATGCGTATAACGCAAACAGTGTAGAAAAATAGATTATAATGTTAAAGAAATGATGAAGCACCCTCGTGTCTCAGTCCATATACCTTGAACCCACAAGTATAGACACATGGTCTTCGATTTCAGCAGCCGCCAGACGCCCAGAACTCCCAGGATATAGGGGGGAATAAGGGAGAAGGGGAGGGAGGGAACAGTCGTTCCGCGTCACATATGTGACCAGCCTAATTTGGAAGTGTTTCCCTTTCCTCTCTGTTCTTTCAACCCCCCCTCCCCTCCAACCCTCACCAACACCCTCACAGCTTCACCCTAACCAACACCTTCGCCACCTTGTTCACTTTACGCCACTGTTAGAGTTTCTGTATCTACACAATGAGACTCTAGTTAGTTAGTTAATTAGCTACAAGTTAGTTTGAATGCTTTAGGGACAGTTTGCTGGCTATAAACTACTTGTCCTTATCAATAGCATCAAAAACAGGGCAATCAGATCCCAGGCTACTTAGCGAATGCCTTAGGTTACCAATAATAAATGTTTGGCTCGTCCATTAATCGAACCTGGGACACCTAGAACAGTAGCCACTGGGTTTATGTTCTGTTGGTAAATATCATATATTATATATATGTATACATACAGGCATATATATAAATATATATAACGCCTCATATTACAACCCGTCCGGGCTATACGATTTTGTGCTAATTACGCTATTGGTTTTAAGGACTAGGAAGGTTATATTTATAAGAAATGTATCCGCATTTTCGCGGATGGAAAGTGTAAGACTATTTTGGAAAACTTCTCTCAGTACATTATTATTAGCACTGCATCTTACTACCCGTTCGGGCTGTACGCACTCTCTCAGTACACCCGATCTAGAGTCGAACCTCGATCTCCTCGTCATTGGCAGTCTAGTCCAATGCGAGAGTAGCGCGTTAGACCACGTGGTCACTGGAGCTGGTAGTATAATTATGTATTCTTTCTAATAATAAAGATGGTGGGGGTAAATATGAGACAAAGCAATGTTACTCCCCCCCTCCTGTCCTTTAAGAAACCATCTTACAAATGATTAACCGGGAAATTAGATACCGTACACGATTACGCTCGAACCAGAACCCTTATCCAAGTTCTGTTTTCTGCATTCCACGCTCTACAGCGACAAAATTAGGATAAGTAGTTTTTAAATAGTTTTACCACTCTCAATTCCACTGTTTTGCAAAGTGAACTACAGAAAACGACACCAATATGTGACGTATGGTTTGAATTGTACTACAGTAGCCCCATGACTTCTTTGGTGCTGACTGACAGCTCACAGCTGAGAGCTGATGGCTTTAAAAAGTTACCAGACCAAGTTATGTATCCCTACGCCGAACCATATGATCTGAAAAACATTTGTTTAGCAGCTGTCACTTCTGACAGTCAAAATTTAGGTAAATACCTAAATATTGACTGACAGAAGTCAGCTGTAAGCTGTCAGTCAGCACCAAAGAATTCAAGGTGGCTACTGTACTTACCTAAGTTACATGCGAACCTGTAAGTGGCACAGACTCTTAAGACTTAGAATGGACCCAAAAACCAATACTCCATTTTCTAGTTCGCTGTTGGAGTCGATAGGGGACTCCCTTACCAAACGGCCACTGAAATTGTTTGAGGATAGTAAATAATTGCCGATATTTTTTGCTGTTTATTGCAAAGTGTTTCTGACATAGGTTAAGTTAGATAAGAAATTTTACATTGGAAAAATATTATGTTTTGGAAAATGAACCCTTTGTTTACCTTATTTGGTTCCATTTTTGTACAGTTAGGGTCATAGTGTAGTCGGTCAATGTAAGGTGGACGGCTACCTTTAAGGGTAAACGGATTCTACATTTAAAACAATAATTCACTAAAACAAACAAAAAATATTTTTTAAAAAACAAGATTGCCTACCTGGTGATTTTGTAACTATTTTGCCAAATGGTTTGCATCTTAATATGAATCAGCCAATCACTCTCGCACTTAGACGTGACTAAATGAGATAGAAAGAGAGGAAAGAAAAAAGAGCAGTTCACACTGCGAGGCCTCTTGCTTATATGCTGATAATTCCCCTCTTCCTCTGACGAGTATATTTGTGCTTGAAAAAATTAACTTACATTTCAAAATTACCTTTTTCTTATTCCTTTTATAGCTATACGTATTATTTCACGGACTTTTTTAACCTACACTCTGGCAGAAGTCCTACTGGCCATTTTAGTGAATAAACCAAATAGCCTGAGTTGTAGACGATTAAAAAAAAATATGTTCACAAAACGGCTACCTTAAGATACAAAAATATATACTTTTTTGTGACAATGTAAGACTATCCTTAGAATTATTTTGAATGTATGGTGTTATTTCTTTAGAACGTTCTGAATTAAACTAACAGGATAAAGTCTAACTTGACTTGTCTCTACGTCATAGGTAAGCAACGTCGTTAATTATATCAGCCTACAAAGTCTCTATACCATGACCAGAATGAGGGGAGAAGATGGGTGTGTTTGTATTTTAGGGTGAAAAATTACACAATTTTATTTTTTGTAGTGTGTGTCTACTTCTCTTTACCCCCCCCCCTCCCCCTTCTTTTTTTATTTAAGTCGCGTGAATATATAGGAGAACAAGCGTTGGGTTACCCAAAAAAGAGTTTGTAGGAAGTATTTAGGGGAGCGATGTGGTCATTAAACGCCTAGTTTTAGAGTCAGCCACATTTAATGACGATTCTTTTGTAACAAGGTTATCTGCTATAATCGATTAGGCACGTGAACTTAACGACAAGATCATATCATATAGTCAGGTTTTGCTACGGTCTGGGTTAGAATCCATGCGAGGCCTTACTACATTTTTCTTTCCTTTGGCACTTCGGATAGAAAGTATTGTGATTGTAAAAAAAAAATCGAAATCGATATTTTGATAAATGTTGACGTTTCATGACCACCTGGATCCAAACAAAGTGGTTTTCGCAATGCTGTCTGTCTGTCTGTCTGTCTGTCTGTCTGCACCTCGGGCTAGAGCAGAAACCATCTTACCGATTGGGCTAAAACCTGGTATCTAGGTATTTTTTATAAGGTTCCTCTGAGGGATTTTTGGAATTAGACATATAACCTTAAAATTAAGGTTAGTTTACTGAAGGGAAAGGAGAGAGAGAAAAATCGATTTTAATCAAAATTCGCTTTAGCGGTTTTGATTAAATTGTATATCCAGACACTGTTTATCATTATAAACAAGATGGAAGCTCTCATTTTCTTATTAAAATAAGTCTCAGGGTATTTTACACGAGAGAAAATTTCAAATGTTGGTCATTTCTCCTCAATTATTTGAGATAGGAAAAAACGTATCATTGTAAAGTTGTAGTACTAATAAAGATAAACATATTTTATTTTAAATATATTTTTAAAGAACTAATGGATTCTGAGCTGTAAGCAAATATAAATACTTTTTAATTAAGTTTTTTTAATACATTTGATTTTTAGTGGATAAAGATGTTTTTCTGTAACAGTGTTCCTAGTTCCTAATGCCATAGAGTAACAGTGTATATTATCTTTATGAACCTTAGTTTAATGTTTCTACAACAATGTATATCCCTATTATTTCGTTTCACAAATCTTGTGAGTTTTTAGTAAAATGTCTATTTTAAGACAAGAGCGAGAGAAAGTCTGTGTGTTGCAGCGTACCATTTTTGTTTTATTATTAAATTTATTCCCACTCTTTCTACGCACAAATATGGGTATAGTTGTTTTAAAATTGTACCTTCTTTGTCAGCAGCGTAATTAAAGTTTGTATAGCCCTGACAGATAGATAATAAAGGATCATCCATAAATCACGTAACACTTTATTCTTAACTCTTTTTTTTTACTCTTCCATCCACCAACATGTACCATCAAGTAGTTATTTAGTCTGACCCTTTCCCCCTCCAACCTGTGATACTTAAATTTTCACATCCAAGTGAGAGTGTCATTTATTTAATAGGGAAGTTTCTATGGCCCTAAAAGAGGGATTCAGATTTAATGTAACTCAGAATTAATTTAAAGTTCTGAATATAAACGATTTCAAATATTTTTATAACAATACTTTATTAATTTTATTTATGTTTACTACACATAAAAACGAATATTTGTAAAATTATAAGCATCTTTAAAATTGTGCTCATTCTTGAAAGTTATGAATAATAATATATTACATTCTAAGTAATAATAATACAAATGAAACATGAAAAAAAAAGATTTTTCAATATTTATAATTTAAATTTAAGATCTATGTTACGTAACATTGTGATGTTCCCACCCTTACCCCGTGTAAAAACATAGAGACGTTTAGAGCTCACCCCTCAACGTTACTTGGTTACCCGCCTCGGTGGCGTAGTTGGGTAACGCGCTTGTAGTGTTGAAGCTCTACTACTGAGGATGGGGAGATCGAGGTTCGAATCTCGGTCGGGTGAACTGGGGGTGGTTTTTCCTAAATGGTTTACCACTCTCCCTCCACGAAAATCTTCCTCTAATTCAACCTTCCCAAGTCCTAATCCATTAGAGTAATTAGTACTTAAAGCGTATAACCCGAACGGGTAGTAAGAAGCGTATAACACGAACGGGTAGTAAGACGTGGTGCTAAATATTATAAAAATTACTTGGTTTATGGATGACCCCTAAGATGCACTGCAAAAAAAAAACTGACCACAAATTGTCCAATTTTTGCTTTAAATTATATTTGAAGAGATAGCACGTGTATGATTATCCCATCAAATCCGAACGGTTAGGAAGGATGATTACGAGATGAGAGAAAACAATCGGTGACCGTGCGGTCCAAGACGTTAATCTAGGGCTGAACATAGTTACCGTTTATGATGAGGTCAGTGTTCGAAGCTAAGCCATGTGCACTGTGTAAGTGTTTTTAAGTTTTAACACATCTGAGTTCAGCCCTTTGGTTTTACAACCCTCTCTCCACACTTTAAAGAGTGCACTTCAACCTCATTTCTAACCTGAGCGATTGAATCATTTATAGAACGAGTTTTCTACCAATTAATAAAATACAGGCCTAGGTGGTTCTCGATATCAAAGGATTTGTTTATTTCTTACGGTTATTCTTTTTGCCCAAAATATTTCGGCCGATTGGTTTTACCAATTCGTTACATCCCATTCTTTTTCCAAGCAAATTCCAGTGTATCGTGTTATATCTACCCCCTTTTCTATATTCACTTAAGGCGATTGGTCCTTTTTATTTGGCGTGGAAATGCAAAGCCATGGGTACAAACGCTTATCTTCAAGAATTTTTATTGTTTTTGCAATTTTCTTTTCGGAAAAGGTTTGTTCAAGAATAGAAGCATGTTGATTAAGCTATGCTGTTTAAATACACACCTCCTCTATCATTTTAACAATGATCAAATATCGATAAAATTGACAATTTTCAAGAGAAAACTGCTGGCTTCATAACAAAAAA
>CABFOW010002442.1:10724-47348 GCA_902141385.1 Timema californicum | reverse complement strand
CAGAACCTATTTAGAGAAGTATTCATCATGATTTAAAAAAAAAAAATAGATTCCTCTAGAAGTTATTTAAATTGGTCCTCCTCTAGAAATTTTTAAAATTTGGATAGCCCTAGAAGCTCTTTGAAATGGTCTTCCCCGGCAAGTTTTAAAACTTGAATACATCTAAAAATAATTTTGAGTTTGATTTAAGGCCATCTTTCGGTATCATATTTGATTATACCGGTATCAGATAGTTTATTATATATATGGGCTTAATTTATTCCCAGGAGCAAAATTTTCTACATGGGCAGCAATGCCCCGCTGCCCCCTCAAGTTCAACACCCACTGATACCAAGGGTATGTCTCTTCAAGTAGGTGGGTGCTCTTAAGGTGGCCGCCTCGGTCAGTGAGAAAGTATCAGTCGCTGCCAGCTCACACGACTTAAAATACAATGGTTTGTGTCGTTTTCTGGAACTAATTTTCTAAGCTTACACGCCCTTTCACCCTTAACCAACAACCACCCTCAGTCATGGCAATAAAAAAAGAGGAGAAAAGAAACTAGGAAACTTTTTAATCTTAAGGTAAAGAAGAGAGCTCGCTGCTAGTTTTCAAATATCTTAAGATTTTCTGTTATGAGCCTATCAAAATATTACTGTATTTGTTAGTAGAGGAAGGCTAAATCCAGAGTCCTTTTTCATCAAGCCTAGTCTCATAGCTTCGCAAATGTTATTAGAAATTCGTTTAAAATTAGCTAATTACATATCTTCACACATTTTTTCTAATGATAAAACAAACTTTAGGGTTGTTTAGGAAAAAGAGCCCTGTTAAAATCTTTCGACTTTATTTTGCCGTATAGGCCCTACCATATTTTGAAATAACACACCGGAGAGTTAAATATTGCGTTAGAGCTGAATGTCTGCGTGGAAATTTCTCGATTAGCAAGACGGCCCCTTTAACTCAAAATCTAATCCGAATGGTGGCGATGATGTCTTCCTATCTTTCTACCAAAGTTTGAAATGAGCTCTAGTCTAATTTTCTGCAAACTGGGGAGTAAGGGTTTTGTCAAAAGGGGGGAAGGGGAGGGTGATGGACGTATGTGAGCTGACGTTTGACCACGGTCTGTGTGTGATAGCACTCGACCTAAATACTGACCAAAGGGAGCATTGAGGGTTGATTGAGAAAAGGGGGAAGAGGGGACCGGGACTCGTGTTCAAATGAGGAAGAATAATTTCTCACGACCACTTCATTTACGATTCAGGAAGTAAGGGTTCGGCCAAACTGGTGAGCAATCGAGTGACTGGGTGGCCAAACTGGTGAGCAATCGAGCGACTGGGTGGCCAAACTGGTGAGTAATCGAGCGACTGGCTAGCCAAACTGGTGAGCAATCGAGTGACTGGGTGGCCAAACTGGTGAGCAATCGAGTGACTGGGTTGCCAAACTGGTGAGCAATCGAGTGACTGGGTGGCCAAACTGGCGAGCAATCGAGCGACTGGGTGGCCAAACTGGTGAGCAATCGAGCTACTGGGTTGCCAAACTGGTGAGCAATCGAGTGACTGGGTGGCCAAACTGATGAGCAATCGAGCGACTGGGTGGCCAAACTGGTGAGCAATCGAGCTACTGGGTGGCCAAACTGGCGAGCGAGCGCTTGAACCAGTACAGTCTAGTTTACAGGCGCTAGGCAATATTATGTTGGTTCATTGAGTGCTAGGAAAACCTCTCAATTTCACATGATATTTGACTTTTTTCTATTATTGATAGGTTTAACACTCTTACTACTAATGGCCTAATTTAATTGGTAAGACCATAAATAATATAATGTATATATGTAGGCCTGATATGTTAAAATACTTCAATATTATAATCAAAGTAGGCCTTTACAAATAGGAATCACCATTAGTTTGGAGAGAGGTTGGAAAAGCCACCACAGCAAATCAGTTGTTAAAAATACCCTCTGATGAACTAAGGTCAGTCTGCAAATCACGCGCTCGCTCGCTCGCTCCAGTCTGGCCACCTCTCATTACAACCAATGTGCTCTATTTTATATTTTAGTCACTCGCTCGCTCGCTCCAGTCTGGCCACCTCTCATTACAACCAATGTGTTCTATTTTATATTTTAGTCACTCGCTCGCTCGCTCCAGTCTGGCCACCTCTCATTACAACCAATGTGTTCTATTTTTTATTTTAGTCACTCGCTCGCTCGCTCCAGTCTGGCCACCTCTCATTACAACCAATGTGTTCTATTCTATATTTTAGTCGCTCGCCCAGTCTGGCTGTCCTCTAAGATGGACTAATCGGGTGGCCTGGCTGGCTGTTTTCTGAGTTCAACAGGATATGGAAGAATATTCGACGTTCAAAATGAAAGCGGGAGTGTAGACATTGGAGGGGAATAATCACCCAGGGATTAAGCTAGAGGTTAGCGATCATGACTCCAACCCGGAGTGTTAGTCGATCATGATCAGGTACATTGGCGATAAAAAAAAAACACGCTGTACTCATTATTTTTATCCAAGAAAGTGATTAGCTAGATCTGTTAGTTGAATAAAAAAAAGTTCCTAATAGCCAATAAATAGCACCCACAATAATTGCAATGCCTTCAAAAGGTTGGCTCACATATGTATCACAAAGAATTGATTTATTTATATATTATTTTGTACCAAAAAACTTAAAGCATGGATATGGAGCGATATGCCAGTGTGTTCCCCGCCTTTAGACACCAAAGTGTGCACTTACCTCTAAACGTCAGAGCGTGCACTTACTTTTAGGCCCCTAGTTTGAACCTACCTTTAAACATCATTGTGTGCACCTACCTTTTAGATGTCATTGTGTGCACTTACCTTTAGATGTCATTGTGTGCACTTACCTTTAGATGTCATTGTGTGCACTTACCTTTATCTGTCATAGAACGCACCTACCTTCAGGCACTAAGCTCACAATAAACTAGATGACTGACTGTTAAGGAGTCTGATGTTCGAGTCTTAACCGGGTAAACTTGTGGTGATTTCCCTCTTACGATTTATTACAATGCTTTTACCATACTCTATTCTCGCTAATACGAGTGCACTTCTTTTAAAACTACTCTCATCGTCTTTACATTGTACTAGCTTTTGGCAGTTAGGGGGTTATGGTGCCATAAAAAAACACTTCAGATAGCTTCTAGAGGTGTTTAAAATTTAGAAATTTCCCTAGCCTTAAGCGACTAAAGGGTTATAGTGTCATAAAAAACACTTCAGATATCTTCTAGAGGTGTTTAATATTTACAATTTTTTATAGCTTCCGGCCATTGGGGGATGTGCCCACCATCCCCCCCCCTCCTGAAATTATTGGCTGGCTACGGCCTTGGATGTAGGTATTTATGCTCAACTTAAAAACTATCTATCTATATGGAATGGTGAGCAGACGTATCTTGTAAATGCAGGGTGGGAACTTGAAGGAGTACATACATGTGCATGCTTAAACAACCATCTTCGACGTATTGCATCTCGTCAAGTCCCATACTAAGATTAATTAGAGACTATTCCCAAAATACTAGATAAAATTAAGCGTATTCATACGTTCAGTCATGTGATCCGCATTTTGTAATAATTTTGGATATTTTCAAAAATATAAAATAACACTTACATTTTAGTAAAATGTTATAATGTTGACGGCAAAGAAATATAATATGTGTTTAGTTTCTAAAAAGTGTATAAATATTACCATCTTAATCATTAGCCTTAGAGCGTAAATACTACCATATTCATCACTAGCCTTAGAGCGTAAATACTGCCATCTTCATGACTAGCCTTAGAGCGTTAATACTGCCATCTTCATGACTAGCCTTAGAGCGTAAATACTGCCATCTTCATGACTAGCCTTAGAGCGTAAATACTGCCATCTTCATGACTAGCCTTAGAGCGTAAATACTACCATCTTCATCAATAGCCTTAGAGCGTAAATATTGCCATCTTCATCACTAGACTTAGAGCGTAAATACTGCTATCTTCATCACTAGCCTTAGAGCGTAAATACTGCCATCTTCATGACTAGCCTTAGAGCGTAAATACTGCCATCTTCATGACTAGCCTTAGAGCGTGAATACTGCCATCTTCATCACTAGACTTATAGCGTAAATATTCTTCATTCACGTTAGGAGTTCCTCTCGGGAAAGTCTTTTTTCCTACCAATATCCTACTATATAATATATTTCTGTTAGGGTAAACGGCCTTTCAAAAAACAATTCCTACGCTGAACAGACCTTAGGTGGGAAGCCCCTAAGGGTTGTAAGACGCGGTGCCAAAAAGAAGAATAACGAAAAAACTGGGAAGTTACATTTAATGTTTGGCGATCAACGAAATTATCCTAAAAAGGTTTGTTTTTTTCATACCATAGAATGTCTACTAATATCTTTGGCGAACCTCTTGACTAATATAATTGAGATAATTAATAAATCGTATAAGCTTCATGTATTGAGACGTGGTATTCGTTAAACAGAAATAATGTAGATAGCTTTGAGTAATGAAATAATTTAAACTACCTGTAATATTTTAACTAGAAATGGAAGGTGAATTTCAAAATATAGCACAGTATCTATTAAGTAATTTTATCATAGGTAATGTTAATCTCTTAAATTTACGAGTTAAAAAGACTGGAGTAAGTTGAAAGGTAAAACATTATAAATGAGCTGGAGAGAGAACGGAAAAACAAAAAACAAAACATAATAATTAAAAATGAAGAGACATGTTTAAAAAAATTGTTTATTTTAATGTGTATAGTTAAAAAAAAGAACAATCTTGTTTTTCTTATATGCAACATTTACCAATCGGATAAGATATTGGTTATGCACAAAGATAATGTTTTGGGGGTTGGAGAACAGTAAAGAGAAATAATTTGGGTCACTTTTAACCATAAATAAACCCACAGTGCTAATATACGGATTAAAATATTATCTCGAAGAATTTTCCCACTAATAGTTGAAGCCATGCTTACTGTGGGATCCCGAAGCTATTTTGAAAAGCGAGTTGTATCCTATCTTGAAGCAAGCACTTTAAGAACGATCACACTTAAGACACTGATAACACAAGATAGTAAGAAAGGGAATAAATAATATGAGCAGTTAACCCGGTTCTTGCCTCTGAGCTGTTAACACTGCCCCTCTTTCTCTGACGAGTATACAACTCACTCTACTATTTGCGCCTGAACAGCATTGACTTCCATTTAAAAAAATCACCCTTTTCTTGTTTTCTACTCTAAATAAACATGTTTCAATGTATTTTTTTCTCACCTAAATCCTGGTAGGAAGATACCTAAAGGACATTTTATTGAGTAAATCAAATAGCCTGAGTTGTAGAAGATTAAAAATAAAATACATTTGTATGAAAACTACTTTAAAATCAAAAACATACTTTTTGATCAAGTAAGACTATTTTTAATATTATTTAAGAACTAGCAGAAGTATCCGGTACTGCCGGGGAGATATAGTTTTAGTTTAATGACCACTTTGCTTCATATGCAGTGTTAAATTAATAAAAATAATCTATTCAAAATTTTAAAATTATATCTTATAGGTGCACACGTTCGCGTCAGAGGCTACGATTGTTTTTATTCTTATTTTTATTTCGGACTTATACATTCGGTCTGTATCACACAATGATCATAATGCATGGCTTTTGTTTATAGCTTTGAAACACGTCGAACAAAACGTAAATACATTCACATGAGAAATACTATCATTACTTGACACTACGTCACAGGTAGGCAACGTCCTTGAGAACACCGTAAGATCTCTATATAGGTACAGTAGCCCCATGGCTTCTTTGGTGTTGACTGACAGTTAACAGCCGACTTCTGACAGTCAACATTTAGGTATATACCTACATTTTGACTGTCAGAATTGACAGCTCCTAAACGCATGTTTTTACAGATCATCCGGTTCGGCGTAGGGATACGTAATTTGGTCTGGTAAATTTTTAAAGCTGTCAGTCAGCACCAAAGAAGCCATGGGGCTACTGTATAAGAGGGGCCTGCAATCCCTTCTCCCCCTTCACTGTACACACTCCTATAAAACAATACCGCCGCAAGTGGTATTGAGAGAAGGGTGTTAGAGGCGTTTGGTTCCCTTGATCCCATCACGGACGACTTCCATCATCTGCATCCTAACTGACATCGCCTCTTCGTCGTTGAGTCTGTTCATCAGGGGCAGGAGTGACATCAGAAAGGCTTTGTTACCGGTGCTGTCACTCTGAGACTCCTCCCTTTGGAGGGCAGAACTGTAGGACAATATCTTGCTGAACTCTTTCACAGCCTCCACAGAGTCCTCTTGATGACATCTCTTCCTCTTAAGAGCGCTAGCTTCTTTGCGTGTGTGATTACCGGTGATATCTTCTGTCGAAGTGCCTTGGAGGGATTTCCAGAGCAAAGGTTCAGTTTCCTGTGGTTCCAGTTTCTGTAATTCAGTAGAGTCGGTGGTTAACGTAGCATTTGAGTGCTTTGGTCGGCTTTCGACAATCGGGATCAGAAATTGAAGATTGTCGAAATAAATGTATTTTCTCTTTTTTCTATTCTTTGTAGGTTTCTTCATTTTAAGCTCCTTCGTAAAATGATCCCTTATTGACTTCCATTTAGTTTGCATCTCCTTACCTAGAATAAGATATAAACATTATCAAAACAAGAGAGGTAGCATAAATATATATTCCCAGCTTTCCCAGATCTTGCCACTGGTGGAAAAAAAATTACAAAATATTTTCATTTTTTCTCCCAAATTTTTAATATTATGTGTTGGTTTTACAATTTTTTATTTGAAAAAACTGGATTGTTTCCTTTAGTAAACATAAAAAGTACCAAAAGGCTTTACACATTCAAATACAACATAAAAAGTGGTAATAATGATTTGCCAATCAAGGAATGAATAAATTATACTACACAATCATTCAAACTTTTTCATTCTATTAACTTAAAGTTAAATTATTTATTTTCAAAAATTAGTTTTCAGTGAACTACCTTTAAAATATATTGCTTATGAAAAACAAAAATATATTATTTTGTTAATAATAAGAAACACCCTTCATCAGTCATCAGCAAGGTACCCTCAAATTATTTATATTTTTCAAGATAAAAGATATTTTCCATTTTGAACTAATTAGTCTTCATTTAATTGAATTTATTTATTTTAGAAACAATTGAACAATCTTTCTTATTTGCTATTTAAACATTCCTAAATACCCATTTTTAATCATATTGCAAGCTATTTTCGAATATTTTAATATTTTCAAAGATTAGTGATTAGTAAACTACTTTTAATTGAGGGCTGGAATAAAATCCAAAACCTCCCCAAGATATAACCATATAACATATAAATATAAAGTTTGAAAACGAGTTTGAAAAAATTTGCCTTGGGCCTCCTTTACAGAGATAGACATGGCAACAATATAATTGGCTTTGGCCTCCTTTACAGAGATAGACATGGCAACAATATAATTGGCCTTGGCCTCCTTTACAGAGATAGACATGGCAACAATATAATTGGCCTTGGCCTCCTTTACAGAGATAGACATGGCAACAATAGAATTGCAAGAGCGACTTTTTTGTTTTTGATGGGACATATCAAACTTAAAGGTACCTCATACATATTCTTAAGGTAAGAATTTTCACAAACAGAATAATTTCGCTAAGAGAAATAATAGAAAACAAATACAAAATTAAATTAAAATATATGAACTAATAGCTATCGGAAGGCATAAATTCCGGAAATAAAAAGCCATGGATACAGTTCCCGGCTGCAGATGATTCGCGGCTACACGAGCTGTTTACCTCTTAAGAGACAGTTTGAAAATATTTATATAAAAATTTAACTCGTTCTCGAGAAAACGTATGATTTTTCCGCAAGACCTGTCCGGTAGCTAGCGCCATCTCCTATTTCCGTGGATCATCTGTTCTTTTTGGCGCGGAAGGATATTTTGGTCGGTTCTGAAACCACGCCACGCCACGCTTTTCACCTTCCCGCCAACCATCCCACAAAATAGGTTTTAGACTTGCTCTTCAGGTTCAAGGCTCTTAACGGGGAGAGGGGTGCTGCACCCCCGGCAGATAGGACTCCAATCCACCTCCGATTTGGAAAACCCACGTAGGCGGTAAGCGATCAATTTCTGTACTTAAGATACATTATTATTATTATTATTATTAGCACCGCGTCTTAGTACCCGTTTGGGTTATACGCACTTACGCTAATGTGTAATGGTAGGGTGATTGAGAGGTGAGATGGAGGACCTACAATTTAACGTGGAATCCGAACCATGGTTGGAGGCCTGGCATTCCCCACATTCACAAGATGTCTTGTCAGAGGTGAAGGAAGGGTTTGGTAATCAGATAAATTTGTGCCAAGACCGAGGATTGAACCCCGGACCCCAGCACAGAGGTCCAACACCTTACCGCTAGACCCCCAGGTCACACTTAAGATAAATTTGCTAAACTTAAAGTGATAAAGTTCTACTTTAATATTATGAATGATGTATACCAAATTTGTAAGATATTTAATTTATTTTTCTTTAAAACAAAGTCTTATTATGTACAGTATGTGTTTATTTAATAATACTAAAAGGGATGTAAAATGTGATTCTATTTTATACTAATCGAGTATGTGATTTTTTTGTATGCACTTTCGTTTGGTTGAAAAATAATAAATGTTCTGTTTTCCAGTCATGCATTTTAGTTTAGTATCCTCAATATAAATTTTTTTAAACTAGAGGTGGTGTCTCAAAATCAGGTTCCCCTTGGAGACCTCCAACTGCTTAATCCGCCACTTTTTGGAAAGATCAATTAAAACAATAGCAATAAAGATCAAGCTGAAATAGTGATGACTGTAAATTGTACAATTATGGTCATGAAATGTTCTAAGGCTGGGGAAGACATATTTTCTTTGGCCTGTTTTTATTTTTGTTCAACTTTATATATATATACACACACACACACACAAATATTTATATGTGTGTATATGTATAAATGTATACAGAGGGTAGCGTAGTATATGGTACCCAATTCAGCGGTAGAAAGGAGACACAAAAACAATTAAATAAACACAAACGTGTGTCTCATTTGACCTTGTTCCCAAGTTATATTAATGTTTGTACTCCAATAATGTGGAGCTGCTTAACATTTTAAGAAGTGCTCAAAATGAACACCTTGGGCCTGAATGCAAGCCTGAAGTCGTTGTGTCATAAAATGCCAAACTCTTTAAAAAATAAATTTAATTGCAATGCTTGCACATTACTGGAGTATAAACATGAGTATTTAACTAGGAAACAAGGTCAAATGGGACAATAGTTTATATGAACTTATTTAATTGTTTTTCTGTATCCTATCCACCGTTGTAGTAGGTCCCACATATTACGGTACACTCTGTATATAGATTGTGTGTATATGTTTGTTGTGTGTGTATATATATACAGCACCTTATCTAACAAATAGTGGCTCATTGGTAGGTTTGCTAAGCTATGTTGTTCTCGCATACCTTTTATTTTTTTTAATACAACTTGAACCTAACGTAATTTTGTTCCTCCTGACTCCGTCCTACATTCATGTTCAAAATACGCTCGGGCACCTCATAGTGGAGGGAAGTAGTCTACACTTGAACAAAGTATTACACAGTTATTTTATATATCATTGGATGGAGGGATTTATATCTGTTTGGAAGATATTTAACTTGTAGAACGAAAGCTGAACCATAATTTTTTTTAAAACACTGATTGACATTATATAGGGTCAACAAACACAGATCAGTTTATATATCAAATTTTGTGAGGGAGTGATAAAGAATCAATAGCTTTGTAATACAACAAACTATGAGTAAACAATAATCATCATAAGAACGTAGGAATATCATTCATCATTATTAATCATAACATGGATTTTTAATGCAGCAACAAAAACACATAATATGTGCCTATAAAATATGATAGTTTCAACAAATAATACGTTTAAGATATCCACAGTAGGAGAAGGGGTATTTGAAAGGAAGAGTTACCATGTATCCATACGCAAAACCATATGAACTTCAAGACAATGATAATTATGTTTATTTGTTGTTACTTTTAGCAATCAAAACATTCACACAAACAAACAATTTGTTTTGAAATACATTAACATATTTTACATTATTGAACCAGAGCCTATGAAAATAACAGTTTGGATGATTCTTTTTTTTTTTTTTGTGGAAGCGATGTCGTTGGTTCACTTAAAAAATGTTTTTCAAATGATAGCTTCTAAAATGCAGCGCGTTCTTCTGAAATCAAGATGGCGAACCAACCGAAACAAGGGCGGGTGATGACGTTATTTAAACCGTCAAACGGTTGTGTTCTTACGCTGTTTTTAAAAGAAAAAAAATAATTTAGAAACATATTTTCTATGGCTCTCTCTTTAATTTATATAAAAACACATTTATTTATTTTGGGGGCCAGTTATAGTAAGATACAAGTATGAATATAATACTTTTTAAATTATTATTTCATGTAGGCCTACAATAATATCTCTTGTTGCCACAACCGCAAAACAAAATAGTTTTAATAATATATATTTTGGTTCTTTCAATAAGTTAGGAAAACGCCAATTACACAGTAGACCTTCGAGAAGTATTATTAGACTCGTTTGGCAACACTTTTTTTATTGATTGTAAAATACTGTATTAGTAAGCGAATACTGATTATTTCCGAATTGGTTGACATTAGTCACGTTCAGCAAATGTTTGCAATAAAGAACCTTCTGCTAGTTTTCAGACTATAGACGCCCTACAGCAACAATGCTATTTAATAATAATTACTACGAGCTAACATATTGTGACATAAACACACGTGATACGCCCACATAACATGATAGTTGAAACAAATAATGCGCAGCAACAATGCTATGGTTGACACCAAATACACACATAATATGGTCTATTTTTTCATGTTTAACCATTTAGGTTAATAAAAAGTATTGAAAATGATTTACAACATTTTCTTACCCAAAACGTTCCTTTCCGCAGTGGAATATACATCCCAATTCTCATAAATCTCTTCTCCGATGTCTTGCCAACACTTCTGTTTCAACTCTCGGTTACTATACTCTTTCAGTTTCGCATTATAAATTAATGGTCTCCTCTCAACTGCACTGATAAATCTTTCGGTATCAAACATGATCTTGATTTAGTTCGTAGCCCAAACGCTGCTCACCCAGAGCGGTCCGCACGCTCGCGGTGTTGGCCTCGTACTGTGCAAGGGGGAAGCGTGTTTAGACGTTGCATGCGCGTTGTAGTACCCGCCCGCCTCATTCCCCCTTGCCCGTCTAGACCGTTGCGTGTCGGATGTATTTGTGCGCGTTTCGACGTGTCTAACGCGGCGTGTCCTCCGCAAGGATGGGTTTAAATCACATTGAGGCAAACTGACTCATTTTCACTTTTTGTTTTTTATTAGTGTATTTAACGTGAACTTTTTGAACTTTTAGAACCTACTGATTATATCAGCACACGACTCAATAATTATACTACTAAAAAGCCACACGGCTGACTCACTCACTGACATTAATGTTTAGCCACTTCCAGATGAGATAGAAACTTGAAATTCGGCAAACTTATAGCTTCTAGCCTGTAACCGACGGGAAAATTCCAAAAGGTTAAACAATTTAATTTTTAACCCCCTCCCCCCCCCAAAAAAAAAATCAAAATGGTGGAGCAACTTTAAAGTCGGTGCGGACCTTTCTTTGGATGTCTCTTGTGGCTAAATGGTAAGACCTATCAAAAAACGGCTATGAAATCACATTAGTTTACATCCACTTACAAAGAAAACTCATTGGGGGTTTTGAGGGCAGAGCCCCCAACAAGCAAAACGAGCTAACTTATATGATATAAAATACACAAAATCCAGCCCCCGGTCGTTAATTCATCTTTGTGAAACGGTACATCCACATTTCAATAATGATAAATATTTTGGTCATGCCAGGAATCATATCCGGGACTCTTTGCTAAACAGACAGACACGCTACGGATTGAGCCAAAGTTTCGAACGAAGCTAATTAGTGTACAACGTGTATGTTTATTAAAACATGGCAGATGTAAATAATCTTAAGGTTTTGGATGCAGCTGCATTAAGTATCGTATACGTTAATATTTTTTTAAATTACACCTGGACACGGGAATTAAACCAGTGACCCTTAGTTTAACGCGACAATGTTCTACCACTGAGCTAGCAGGGGTTGGCCCCATGCCCTTGGTAATTTGTCCACACGTCCATCACTGACTCTGCATTAATGAAGAATTTCACTATGAAATGGATAAATTCTGGACAGCTCAGAGGTAAGTAGAGCTTTGGCGCACTGATACAAACAAGGAGTTCGGGTTCAACTTCCGTGTCCAGGTGTCATTTTTTACTTTCTCTCGACACCTTTAAGAGAAAATTATTGTGATCATAAAAATAATCGAACTATAGATTTGTATAAATGTCGACCTTTCATGACCTCCTAAAAACGATACAAGTTGTTTTGGCGATGCCGTCTGTCTGTATCTCTGTCTAGAGCCATTTTACCGATAGGGTTAAGACTTTGTTATCTAGGGTTTTCATAAGGTTCCCGCCTAGGGATTTTTGGTATTAGACATCCAACCCTAAAATTAAGTGTAGTTTACGGAAGGGCAAAATGAGATAAAACTAAGCTTTTTTTTTTTCAAAATAGGTGCTTAAAATTTATTTATATTTTGTATCTACGCATTGTTTGACATTACAAACAAAATGGTAGCTCTCATTTTCTCATGAAAATTACTTTAAGGATACTTTACATAAGCTAAAGTTTACAATTTGTTATCATATCTCCGTTACTATTTCAGATACTAGATAAGTTGTGAATTATTATGAATAAAAAATGTATATATATATATGTGTGTGTGTGTGTGTGTATGTGTGTGTGTGCTCCAAAACTTTCGGTTTTTCCAACAGATATTCCAAGTAAAATATTTTTATTCATAATAATTCACAACTTATTATATAATATATATAATTATTATATATTATATTATAATTATTATATAATAATATATATTCATGCAGTTTGAAATTGAATTGATTCTTAGACTCTTTGGTGGACAGAGATATTCCTATTTTCTCGATGTTTCTGTAACAGTGTAGGCCCTATATTATTTCATTTATGCTCTTTGGTGGAGAGTTTATGCAACAATATATATTATTTCATTCTACAAATATTAACAGTTTTTTAGTAAAAAGATGTATTTTAAAAATAAAAAAGAGCAAAAATCTGTACGATTCACTGCACCAGTTGTTTAAATTTCAAATAAATTTGCATTGTTTTCAACATACTTTTAATTTTCTCAGAAAACTATTTACAGTGCAATTTTCAAGTGAAGAACCTTATCCGACAAATAGAAAATCTACCAGATTTACTTTCACGTATTTATATGTCAAGTAATGTGAGCTAAAAAGGTGATTTTTGATATTTATTATCAAACTATAAAAAGATAAAATATACATTAGTAAAACGTTATAAATTCTGGCTGCAAAGTTTTTTTTATTTCTAAAAGCCCCTTTTATACAAATTGAACAGTAAACGTTCTTCATTAAAGATGTTGCCTACCTGTGACCTCACGGCAGGTAAAAGTAGGATTTCCCATGTTTGTAAATTTACATTTTATTTAGAGACTTTCAAAGATATTACGTTGAAACAAAAACCATGAATTATTATATAGATGTAAAAATGTTTCTAAAGTGTCACAAAAATTTTATTTTGGTTTTGAAATTAATTTTTTTTAGCAAATATATTTTATTTTAGCATTCATATAGAACTTAGGCTATTGGGCTTAATCACGAGAATGGCCTTGTTTTTAAGGCGCAAATATTATAGTGTCTGGGTAAACTTGTTTGAGAAAGAATATAAATGTTATCGGTAGATAAAGAAGACGCCTTGTGGATTGAAATATTAATTTTATTCCCTCTAGTTCTACTCCGTATATTGGTGTAAGATTGTTAGACTGCTTAGACTGCTTAGGTGCGTCAAGTTAAGGTGTAACCCACTTCAAAAAATGGCTTTGCAACGTCGTTAAAGGAACAATTAAAATATAATATCGAAAGGAGATGGTTTAGAAACCTACGAGGTTGGCGACCCCACCTTGAGTTTTTAAGGGGGGGGGGGGGGGGGGGGCGAAGGGAGGGAGTTTGTCCAAGAATAGGAAGCAGGCAGAGTTGTCAACAAAGATCGTTTGGCAAAGTCGCGGTCTGACTACGTCATCAGCACTGCAGCTACAGTCCAATTTTCATAAATAGGGACATTTAGAAAATACAAACTTTTTTTTTACAGACAAAATTTTACAATTTTCGTGAAATTTCGTGAAATTTCCTAGTTTATGGATCGGAACAGTTTTTGCCCATTCCGTGAACTGGCCGCCTGACTATTTCACGAACTTGCAGATAAATAGTTTAAGTTAGTGAACCGGACAGTTCCAATTGTAGCCCATTTCATGAACAGGTATGATTTTAAGGTTGTTTTTTTATTGTTTTAGAATGGAAGGTTAGGTTAAGTTAGGTTTGATAAGTCTAATATAATATCGTAAAACCAATAATTTCAGTTAATTTTGTAGTAGATAGTACCATAATTTCCAGTTCATGAAATGAGCGAGAGTTAATGTAATTTTTGCCCAGTTAGTGAAATGTAACCGATACAATCTATCAATGGTGACACCTGCAGATCCTATGACTTTGCGTATGAATACGTTAAATTTTTCTGTCATATAATACTTTATTTTTTTTAATGAAAACTGGGATTTATTTCTGGTGGAGGATGGTGGCGGATTCGTGGCAAGAAGGGGAACTAGAAAGCGGTAATACGCTCGCGAGACTAATAAAGTCAGTTTGGAGATTTGTTTCGAGTAGATGGGTGCAGCTGGAAGAAAGTAGGTAGTGGGAAAGAGGGGTAGGGGGTTAAAAGCCCGCCTCACGGTCGACTAACCAGGGAATCAGATATAAGATAACGCTTGAGCCAGATATCGCATCAAAATTTGTTTTTTCCACCACATTCTTTATTTGAGAAAAAAAATCAAAACTGGGACCTGTTTAGCTTTTTACTTTCTCATTTCAAGAGAAAGTATTGTGATAGTGAAAAAATCTATTTTAATGATTATGGCAAATTTTTACCTTTTTTGTGAAAACCAACCCTAAAAAGTGAATTTTACCATTCTGTATGTCTCCATGTCTGTCTGTCTATCCCTAGCCACGAATCCAAAGTGGTTTGATGGATTTTCTTCAAACTTGATATTTAGATGCTATAGGGTTATACCACAATTATTATTTTTAACCTAGCACTTCAATGAAGGGTAGTTTACTGATTAGTAGTTTTTGGTCAAAAATTCGTGAAGGGTAATTAATTTACTGATGACTGATTTTTCAAAAACTTGAAATATTTCACAAATGGCTGAAATAATTTGGTTCCAAATAGGTATCTATCTTGGTAGTGTTTGACATCAAGAATAATACTTTTGGGGGAGGGGGGGGGGTCAAATTAATTTATGGGTAGTTTAATGATGACAATTTTTTTTAAACTTGAAATATTTTACAAATGACCCTAATGATTTGGTTACTAATTGGTATCTTGGGAATGTTTGACATGATAACTGGCAATGTGTATTTGTTTTGTGGATAAAACTCATTTATGGGTAATTTATTGATGACTGATTTTTAAAAAACCGGGTATATTTTTAAAATGGCTATAGCGAATTAGTTACAAATGGATATATCAAGGGTGTTTGAGATGAAAAATAACACAGTATAATTTGTTTTGGGTAAAAATGCAATCAAAGGTCTTTTACTCGAGAGTCAGTTTTGAAGATTTGAACTATTTTTAAAATTACTATAACTATTTCGCTTAAAATTTATATATGAGTTGTGTTTGACATGAACATGACCAATAAACCTCAATACTTGTTTGGCGGGGAATGTTTTTTTTATGGGTAACTTACTGATGACTGTTTTTTTTTAATTTTAATATTTAAAAATATGGCTTTAGCGATTTAGTTGTATCTTTTATGTATATTAAAAATAATTATTTTTTTCAATTTTATTGATTTTTTTTTAAAAATAGGCTTAAATAATTTCACTGGCGAAATTCCATTTTTTATTTTCTTACGGCCTCTTATAGGGAGAAAGTAGTGTGATCGTAGGTTAAAAAAATACATATATATATATATATATATTCGAGATTTGGATAGATATTGATGTTTTTTATTCCCTGAACCCGAAAAAGTGTTTATTTTAATGTGGCTAAAAATATGTTTTGCTATAAAAACGGTAAAAATACTGCCCTTAACTCACGTTCCCTAAACTCCCACCCTTACAAACACAACACACACACACAAAACCTAGAATTCTAAATAAAAATATAATCTACAAATTTATTTTCCATTTTATTCCAATCTGTTCATATTTCTTCATACAGAATCCTCGACCACACATGACTATTTTTTTTTTAGATTTTTTTAAACTTTATTTTTATTGGAAACGTTATTATGTTTGGTTGCGTGTTTACTCGAATTTCCCAAGTATTTGTGAACTTCGTCGTAAGCCCCTATACACAAAGCGTAATTGGCAGACACTATTCGTCAACTGTCTTAAAATCGAGAAGCTGTCAGATTTTGACAGGAATCCTTATTTTAATCGATTTGTTTTGTTTTATTATCATGTTCCACACAAGTGGTGTTTTTTTTCACCACGTCCTACTGCTTGTCCGGGCTATCCGTATTTAACTGGTAAAGGATGAGGAATGTATAAATTAGATAAAATGTACCCGAATGGGCCTGGAGTAAGAATGAAAAGTAATTTAGAAGAAAACCAGCCTTATTACACGAACAGGTATTGGAACTCCGACCTCCTTGTCACTGTAAAGTCCAACTAGATGAGCCTGAGATCCAATCCACGTGCTCACTGTTTTGGGCTTTCAACAGCCTTAATATAAATATTGGGTATAATTTAAAAAGTTTAGACTAGGTGCACCCGCATCAGCATGCACGAGATCATGGGAAAACACGGTCAACCGATCAAACTTCCAACTTCAACTACCCAGTCGCCGGAAATCCAGTCCATTGCGAACATTACGTCTCTTATCACGTGACCACGTGCTCATGTCTACATCAGTGACGACATGGTCTAAGGTGTAGGGCTCGCAATGTACTATATTGCTGGTGGACAGGAAAGTTACGGATCTAATATAGGCCGGTTGTATTGAAGGTGATTTTCTCACCCCTTCAGTAAGCTAATGTAGGTGCAGTTCCTATGAAATTGCCTCCCTCTTCCTTATATTTATTCCTTGATAGCCAGTGTGCTCAAATATATACCCGCTTATGAAAAAAATCAACCTTTTTTCCTAATTTATTATATCTATGGATCTGTAGTTTGTAAAAAAACTTCATATGAGGTATATTACTATATATTAGTAGTAAGTGGTTAGATTTTGCAAACATATGCCTTTAACAAAAACGTTGTGGCACAAATAGTAATTATTATATATTAATATTCATAGTTTTAGAAATTAAAAAGTTCAAAAATCTGAATAAATATTATTTAATCCTAATTAGATACAAATCATGGACTTTAAAAAATCGATACACATATATGTTGCTGCAATCAAATATTAATTATTACAGTTACAGTTGATGTTAAATAGCATATCTTAGTCCCGAAATTTTCATATTAGCTAATTAATATATTATTGAGGTGATATTAATGACATTAATCTTGTTCGGTAATAAAGTGTTAGAAATAAATTTAGAGAACACTTTGTTTTCAATATTGATGAAAGTCAAAGTCAATATCAATATGTAACAGATAAACAAACAAATACCACTGCTTTGATTCTATAATATTCTATTCTATAAAAGAATAAGGCCATTGCCTACTAGAACGTAGAGGCGAGTCAAAGTTAAAATTTCCTTTATTAAGACATCATAGCAGGTCCAACTCAGCTCCCGGCTCGCACGAGGTTTGGGAGTAAAAGAGAAAAGAAAACACCTACGATATTCCAGAAATGTGTGCAGTGCATTCGTATTTGAATGATTACTTGAAATTTTACGCGGTGACAACGGGGTGGCAAAACGACCAAATTTCTTGTTAATAACTACAGTATTATATGTCCTTATTATGACAGAATGAAGATTTGTGCACAGTGCTTATCTGTAAAGTCATTCTAAAATGGTCAAAAACGGCCTTTACAATGCAGTTTTCATCCATTTAATATTTCAACAATGTTCAGTATTAGGAACCTCTATCAACTCTTTATCTCCATTAATGTTTAATTAGAAATGATCCACGTGCAATAGTGTCCATGTAAATTTACCATTTCTAGCCGACTGTATCACAGAGTTGATTGTCACGCTTTATTCACCGAGTTTTAACGACACAACATCACATTATATGAGTATTTATTAAATCTGCAGCAAATACCCAAATGTAAACACTCAGTAAAATGTATCTCCCTAGTGTTATACTTTCTTTGAACACACAGAGAACCCTATCGCTGTCCACTGTTTAGTTTAGTTTGTGGTCTGACAAACATGACTGATAAGTTCTACTGATAACAACACAACCTTGTTAGGTTTCTGTTATTAGTACACTTCTGATAAAAGTATCATATTTTTCTTGCGATAGCATTTATAATATTTTCGTTCCAATAGCTATTGAAATGCACCGGACATACGTGCTCAGAATAACAATTTAATATATGTTTTGTTTATATTATGCATATACACTAATCGGTATAGCGTTTTGTTCAGGATAAAATTGATTCAACCCGTATCTATTTTATATAATATGTAGTTTATACATTAAATCAGATTTAAATTCAAGATTTTGGATTTGTGAGTAGATTGAGGATTTTGATTCTATAAAAAGTCGATTTGACTCATATTTAGTATGAATTTTGAAAAACATAAACATCTTAAAAGTTCAACTACAGCTTAAAATTTATTTCTTCAATTACAAATTGTTCACATTTATTTGAGACGGTTGATAAAAATTTGCCTATAATCCTGTTGGGCTAAAAGAATCATAATAGCTATATAAATACAATTTAAGATTTTTAAAAATAAATATATTTTAAAAATCTGATTTTTTAAAATACTCGAATCTCAAATAATAATTCGAAGGATTTGAGTATATAAGGGGTTTTATTCTAGACGATAGGCCATAAAAAATATTATTTTCATTTGATCCAAGTCCATTAGGTTCAAAAGTATATAATTACACTAATTAAGGGATGTATAATCTAGAAAAAAAAGTACCTACATTTGTATGTAGAAAAGGAAAAGGCATTTAAAAAACACCCAGCAAGAATTCGAAACCCAATCTTCCAGTCATTGTCAAACTAAACTAGATAAGCCCAACATTTAGTTCGTTTCGTATACCCACTGATGCGGGTTATAAGTAATATTAACGAGTTAACTCAAAGGGAAGGAACAATGGGGTGTTTTTGCATAAAAAGCACCCGCATTAGCTTAAGGCGTAAGTGTAGGGAACACGAGAAACGTGTTTATGAAATCTACCCTCAGTATAACACCCGAGACTTGACCCCAATCTCCTTGTCGTCATAAAATACACTATATTAGTCGGATATTTTAGTCAATATACCCACCGATGGAAGTTTCTCATATTTTGCTCGTTATAAATACATGTTTTCATGCGTCTGACCAATCGAACACACTGAATTTGCCGATATCCAGTACTGGCAATATAACGTACAAAAGAAAGTATAGTAAGAAAACTTTTTTCTACCAGATATCTAAATAATAATAATAATTAGCACAGTGTCTCACTACCCGTTCGGGTTATACGCTTTAAGTGCTAATTACGTTAATTGATTAGGAATTGGGAAGGTTGAATTAGAGGAAGTAAATCCGCATTTGCGTGGAGGGAGAGTGGAAAACCATTTTGGAAAAACCACCCCAAGTTCAGCCGACCGAGATTCGAACCTCGATCTCCCCGTTCTCAGCAGTCGAGCTCAACACGACAAGCGCGTTAGCCAACTACGTCAGATATCTAAAGAAGACGAAGGTCAAATAAAGAGATGGTTTAAAACTTTTTTTTAAGTTGGTACCTAAGAGAGACGAAGGGTGATAAAAGTAAAATATGACCTAGAAAATTATTATTTTATAAGTTGGTACCTAAATGAAGTTAAGGGTGTGCTTTTGACAACCGCAGATAAAAGAGTAAGGAAAAGATAACTTGAGACTAATATCGCTGACATTTTGAAGGGGAAATATTATTAACTTCTTGTTTCTATTTCGTTCCACACACACACACACACACACACACACACAAACACAAAACCAACAGAATCGTTGGCGTTATCATTGACGTTATAAAAATTTGTTTGCATTCGAATATATTTTTGCAGATTGTGTCCACATAAGGAGTTGGTGAAGAAGAATGGAGAATAATTTTTCTGCTTGCTAATGTCAACGTAATATCGTGTCAAGTTTCAAAGTTTCTAGGTTTGCCAACTTTTACTCGAACTGGTGTGTTTTCTTTCTAGGGAAGGTTTCAGAGATGGGTTGTAAATGTCGCTTTTAGAAGGTCTCCTATCGATTGACTGTTTCCAGAAGCAGATAAATGGTTTCAATTGAGAGTGTTTTTTTTACACAGTTGCTAATTATTTTTCTATGAGAATATTTGTACTGAAAAAAAGTACATAATTTTTCTTTTAATAGGTTTACTACAATATTTTAAGCCAATGCTTGTTACTTTTATTGTGACAATAACTTTGTTTTATGCTTTTTGTATTAAAGTGAAAAATATATTGATTAACATTTTTTTCCCTTAAAAGTTCTATTTTTTATGATTATAATTAATTGAAATTATATTTATAAATTATAAATATGATTATTATTATTAAATGTATTATCAATTAAAATCCATACTGATTAAATTAATACTTTGATAAGCCTTATGATAGCGATTCACCCCCACCCCCTTCTTCCTCCTTGACAACTGCTCCTGGGCCCACCCTTGTTTTAAACACGCTTGGCTTTAAGCCCAGGTATAACTAGAAAAGGTATAATTTGTAAAATTATGGCTCCTCAAATCACAATTATAAATTTAAGGACAGGGTTTCATGTCTCATCTAGACTTAAATTAGTTTATAAATCGTGTGCTGATGTAATTATTTAGTTCTGAAAGTGTACGTTGAATACTTGTGATTAAAATATATATAAATATTAATAATATAGCTATATATTATATACACATATAAATATTCAACCTCAAAAGCAAATAATAGTTTGTAGCATTCGAATCTTTTTGTGCATTGTAAGGGAGCTATATTTTAAGTAATGTCGGTATTTATGATCGGTGATAACAAAAAATAACCCAAGGCCGCTTCCTTTGTTCTAGTAATTTACAAAGAAAGATGGAATCCCTTCATCGAGGTATGTTGGTGTATGTGACCGGCAACCTAAAGGTTTGTACATATTGTCTCTTGACATTTCACCGGGAGCTATTCTTGAGTGTGGGTGAGTGTTTCGCCCACACTTATATTTTGTACTTTAACGAAATTCCGCCCAAAGTCTGAATATTATAGATGAGTGATTTATGGATAATGTGAATTTTTTTGTGACAGTGAGAAATGAATTAATGGCAAATTAAGAGCGTTCATCATAGCAGGCCCAACTCGGCTCCCGGCTCGCGCGAGGTTTGGGAGTTTAAGGGAAAAGAAAACACCTACGTTATGACAGAAATGTGTGCAGTGCATTCGTATCTGAATGATTACTCGAAATTTTACGTGGTGACGATGGGGGACAAAGTGACAAAGTTTCTTGTTAATAACAACAGTATGTCCCTATTATGACATAATGAAGATTTGTGGACAATGCTTATCTGTGAAGACATTCTAAAACGGTCAAAAAACGGCCTTTTAAATGCAGTTTTTATCCAATTGTCATTTAATATGTCACAATGTTGGTATTAGGAACTCCTATCAACTCTTTTATCTCAATTAATGTTTAATCAGAAATGATCCACGTGCAATAGTGTTCGTGTAAATTTATCGATTTCTAGTTGATTGTATCACACACTTTATTGACATGTGATGCACGCTCTTAAGGAAGTAAACTGAATATATGTTTAGTACAAATAATCGATTAAAAATAATGTTGGTACCAGCAATCAATTATATTTAAATTGCTGACACGGTAAAATATCGTGTTAGAATTTAATTGTTTGCACGTTCACTTATTTAATTTTGGTCGATGCCCTAAGTTTAATAAATAATCAATTTATCTTCTAGTGATAATTAATATTCGTACATTTTCTGAGGGTCCAGCTCTCCCTCGTAGCTTCCCCTAAAGTCTACCATGGTTCGGATTCCACGTTAAACTGTAGGTCCTCCATTTCATCTCACAGTCACCCTACCATTGCACATTAGCGCAAGCGCGTATAACATGAACGGTTAGTAAGACGAGGTGCTAATAATAATAATAATAATAATAATAATAATAATAATAATAATAGAAACATGCCACTCGAAGTCGAAGCTGAAATCAAGGATAGGGTTTTCCCATAACACTAATTTTCTAATTTAATTTATACGTCAAGTGCATATATGTAGAGAGAAAGGTTCAGAGAAGGGGTTCTCAAACGGAAGGAGGGGGGGGGGCAGTTTTAGAGGGATAATAGGGACCACAGAATCAAACTGTTAAAAAAAGACACTAAATACTGTTTAGGGAGCAAGAGATGGAGAAATCCTCACAAAAAAAAGCATGCATAATAGTATTGTCTATTTGATTCTTAAATATGCAATTCCTTACAATTATAATAATTGTACAAGTAGCAGCAATAAGCCAACTACCGAGTAGAAGGTGGCTGCGTTATCTGATAGCTCGTGATCTTAATAAAATCACACATTTGTAGCCAACGATTTCCGCACGTCCATTATAGACTCTGCCTTAAACTATGAGTGAATAATGACCCTGAACATGGGACGATTCTTGGATAGCTCAGTGGTTAGAGCATTGGCGTACTAAGCCAAAGGTTCAGGGTTCGATTCCCGTGTCAAGGTGTCATGTTTCAATTTTCATAGCAAGAGGTATGTTCGATAAGAAATCAATCGGAGAATTTTGGTCTTTTATGTGGGTTTTGCACCCCCATAAGTGTCAGAAACAGCTATCCATACATTGCTTCTATTTTTGTAGGTATATTTTTGTGAGTCAGGCTTTTAAACTCTGTTGCAAGTGTAAACGAAGCGATGAAGTGGATTAGAGGCTCAACGTAGCCTGTGTTGTGTTCTTTCTAGCCCTCCTCCACGCATACAAGAATTAATGAAGTAAAAAAACAATCACAAGTGTTTTATTGACTGTAATCGCTATCTCAATAAACTGAATTACAATAACTTGAATTTTATGGAACTCTTTTGTTTATTGAAGTATGCTTCATTTATTAGTTTGTTAAACAATTAATTAAGGCGATTAAAAAAAACTCGTTTTATTCAAAATTTTAACGCTATAAACATTTTATATTGTTATTAAATGTGTAAAACTCCACAGTAAAAATAATACAAGTATTTGTACAGTGTATGTAATGACTAACATGACAAACTAAAATATTTTCAATATCATATGCATATTATTAATTTTAAAAATGAAAAAAAAATTGAGTCAGAAAATCTTGAAGGAGGGGAATGACATTCTCAACATGTGGTGAAAAGGGTGCATGGCAAAAAAAGAAAAGTTTTAGAACCACTTGTTTAGAAGAACATATTTTTTATCTATTTAATTCTGTGTCTTACTACCTGTTTGTTTTATACGCATAAGTATTAGTTACATAAATGGGTTAGGAAATGGGAAAGTCGGATTTAGAATAAATGAGCCCGCATATGTGTCGAGGGAGAGTGGAAAACTATTTAGGAAAAACCGCCTCCCAGTTCACCCGACCAAGATTATAACCACAATATGCCCGTCTTCAGTAGTCAAGCTCAACCCGAAACTAGCGTGTAAACCAACTACGCCACCGAGGCGGGTTTCAGAAGAACAAATACTGCATGATTTTATACTGACATATGCATATGAATTTATCTCTGCTTACGTCATAAATTTCGTTTAGTTAATAGTCTATGTCACCCTATTCGGTGGTCTCATAGTCTAAGGCGTCACTCTCACCATACACTAGACGCCGATGATGGGAGATCGGAGTTCGAAACCAGGGCGTGTGTAGTGAGTGAACGGATAGTAAAGCGCGTTGCTGAAAAGAAAAAAAATTGATGTTAAAATACTGCTTAGTAGCTGATATATGCATGTTATTTAAATATGTCATATTTAGTGAGATATTCTAAATATGTGCATAATGTATATTTACTAAAAAAAAAATTAAGGTCCAAAGGTTGGTGTGAGCTACCAAGTTGATTCGAAGTTTTACCTTCGAATTAAACATTACGAAACTTCGCACACACCTATAAATTATGATTATTTACTACTCAATAATAACGTAGAATTTACTTTTCTTTTTATTGTTATGAAACGGAACGTTTTAATTGAAATTAAAAGTAAAATTATCTTAAATTTCGAGGTGAAGGAAAAACGCAGACCGCCCAAGATGTCATTCCTCCCTTTTGATTATTATTTGCCGGTCTAGACATTTTTCTGAGAAAAGTAAATATTCTATAAAAAAAATATTTTTTTCTCCTTTAAAAATAATCGTAAAAAATCCACGCGTGATTTTTTTAAAGTTGATTTTTTTACCATTAAGATTATATTTCACAGCGTTTACTTCTAAGTGGTCTTTTTTGATCACTTTACAAAGCCTTCATTACAGAAAACACTGTGGCAATAAACTAAATTAACGATTAGTGAGTCGGCATCTTTAAGAAGCAAATTACCACTTGTCACTCCTAGGAGCTGCAATTTGTTGACATGTTTGCGAAACTGACCGTAGTTCACTAAAAAATAATCTAAATAATGTACTTCTATAGTATGCTATATTCACATATTTACACTATTGAGGTAGGAACTAGGAAGGTAAAATAAAAACGAAAAGAGCCCGAATTTGCGAGGAAATGGATATAAAAAAATATTGAGTGGAAGACTCTCCAGGCAAACAAAAACAGCCTAAATACACACAGTCAGGATTCAAACTCTAACCTTTCATCATCAGTGGCCAACCAGAACATACAAGGTTGACGCCTTAACCTTCTCACTCAGTGATACGGGTTTCATTACGATTAATTATAAATGTGAAACACGTAAATGGTGCCATCCCTAAATCAATTTTCAGAATTATATTGGTTTTTTAAATTCAGAACTGTTCTGGTTAAGCCTGGGTAGCAGACCTGGGAAAATTATTAAACTGAAGGGTAGCAGTGAAAATTTAAATATAAGAATCGCCTCCAAATAAAATACAATTTTTAGTTACACGCAATGTATCATATAATAAAACAGATTATTGCCTGATGGCTTGTAAATGTATAGTAAGACAGTGTAGAAACACTGTACAGTAATGTAAAATACAGTAGCCCCATAGCTTCTTTGGTGCTGAGTGATAGCTCACATCTGACAGCTGACGGCTTTGAAAAGTTACCGGACCAAATTATGTATCCCTACGCCGAACAACATGATCTGCAAAAACATGTGTTTAGCAGCTGTAACTTCTGACGGTCAAAATTTAGGTATATTACCTAAATGTTGACTGTCAGAAGTCAGCTGTGAGCTGTCAGTCAGCACCAAAGAAGCCACGGGGCTACTGTATTTACGTTTATTAATGACCAATGTGTGTTCTACTGAGTGATGAGATTATCACAAGTAGTTAGTTATAGTTTAAAACTAGCTCTGCAGAACCCTGGCAACATTCCTTGACACGCCACTCCAGACAAATATAAATAGATATATTTTGTTAAGTTGTCAATTTGTGTTCTGCATTATATTCTTAAGTTGGGATGGTAGTAAGTGTGAGTTTAGGGAAGTATTTTTGAAGTTTTTATAGAATAAACATTTGTTGGCCAAAATAAATAAAATATTTCTTCTATAGAAACATAGAATTTAATTTCCTGCACATGCTAATCTAAACTGTTCTTGAATATCTGTAAAAGGTGTCCTGGAAATTAATGACAACTTTTTCTCTTTATTTGAAAAGTTTGTCACCAAATTCCGCTATCCTCATGACAGATATTCAAGAACTGTTTATATGACCATGTTAAGAAATCTAAACTCTATGTTTCTATAGAAGAAATATTTGATTTATTTTGACCAAAAAATGTTTATTCTATAAAAACTTCAAAATTAATGCAATAAACTCGCGCTAACTGGCACCCCACCTTAAGAGACCGGTCAACACTCGTTCACCCATCAAAACACTGATATTACAATATAAAAGAGTACAGGCCTCCACCGTGGTTCGGATCCCACATTAAGCTGTAGGTCCTCCATTTCATCGCATAATCACCCTTCCGTTACACATTAGCGTAAGTGCGTATCACCCGAATGGGTAGTAAGACACTGTGGTGATATTAATAATATGAAAGAGTGTGCCAAAACCATTCTATGTATTGTAAATCGATTTTCAGCAATGAAAAGGGATTTTTGCTATCAAGAATTTAGACGTTGTACAATTTTGACTAATCATACTCATACTAATTAAGTTAATCAATGAAAATTATCAAATTTCAGACTCGCATGACTACCTGTGACGTAGCATCAAGTCAAGATAGGATGTCCCATGTTAATGTATCTACGTTTTATTCGATGAGAAATATAGTCTTATATTGTCACTAAATTTTTTTTTAAACTTTAAGTACGGTAGTTATTTTGTAAAGGTATGTTCTTACATCATCTATAGCTTAAGCTATTTGGTCTATTCACGAAAATGGCCTGCCAGGATGAAGATTAAAAATTTCCAAAGAAGCATACGTCTATCTAGAATAGGAGACAAGATGAAGTTAATTTTAAAATACAAGTCAATACTGTCCAGGCGCCAATAGTAGCGTGAGACCCGCCTCGGTGGCGTAGTTGGCTAACGCGCTAGTCGTGTTGAGCTCGACTGCTGAGGACGGGGAGACCGAGGCTCGAATCTCGGTCGGGTAAACTGGGGGTGGTTTTTCCTAAATGGTTTTCCACTCTCCTTCCACGCAAATGCGGGTTCACTTCCTTTAATTCAACCTTCCCAATTCCCAAACCATTAGCGTAATTAGCACTTAAAGCGTATAACCCGAACGGGTAGTAAGACGCGGTGCTAATAATAATAATAATAATAATAATAATAATAATAGAGTGAGTGTGTATCCTCGTCAGAGGAAGAGGATAAGTGTTGTCCGCACATGGACAAGAAGCCTCTCAGGGTGAACTGCTCATTTTATTCACTCTGTGTTTAATTCTTATGTTGGTTTCTTAGTGTGATAGTGCGTAGACTGTTTTTGTGCGTCAAGTTAAGATGCAGCCCGCATCGCAAAATAGCTTTGAAATCACCAAGAGGGCAACGTGGGTGATATTGACTATGCATAGATAGCTTAACTGTAAGAATATTAACCTACCAAACCAAATGTACCAGGTTCAATCTTGCCACAACCGGGTATAATCACTTTCTCCTCATTGAAATATAATATATACATATTTAGCACCGCGTCTTACTACCCGTTCGGGTTATACGCTTTAAGTACTAATTACTCTAGTGGATTAGAAATTGGGAAGGTTGAATTAGAGGAAGTGAACCCGCATTTGCGTGGAGGAAGAGTGGAAAACCATTTAGGAAAAACCTCCACCAGTTCACTCGACCGAGATTCGAACCTTGATCTCCCCGTCCTCAGCAGTAGAGTTCAACACGAAAAGCGCGTTAGCCAACTACGCCACCGAGGCGGGTGAAATATAATGAAATGTGATGCATGATATAAGGCCACAACCTGACTCTAAGGTGGGGGGTTTCCACATAAATCAAATATTACTTCAGTAAAACCACAGAGATTAATAATTGTACTCACAGGAAGATAATAGTTCATGAATATCTGTCAAGGTGGTCCTTAAATTTAATGACAACTTTTTTCTTTTCGTTTAAAAGGTTGTCGCCAAAGTCATCTATGTTAAAGACAGATATTCAAAAACTGTTGAAGTAACCATGTGAAGAAAATTAAATTCTATGCTTATACTGAAGCGATGTTTTATTTATTTCATCCAAAAAAGTTTTGCTATAAAACTTAAAAAAAAGAAAAGACACAGACCTTTTCTCGCGTCCCCAACATACCCACCTTGATGCGGTTTTAAATAATGTCGTTACGTTATATTACCAAAGTGGTTTTTACATTTAAAAAAACTGACGAAATAAACACACCTATACTCTCAGCTACAGTTCCCCTCTGCCATCCCTATTTCCTTTATGACTTCCCCCTTCCCTCTTTTTAATGTTTATTGGGCTACTCAATGACCATTAATGACATAAGTAAATAAAAGACCAAAAAAGACATTGGGGTCTCGAAAAAATTTTCGCCAACAATAAAGTCAGTCGGCTTTATTTTTTTAACCTCTTGACTTCACTATACTTTATTTCTCGTTATTTTTTTTTATGGCGTGTAGTAGTTGGGGATGTAAAGAGGAAACAAAATACAGTTCTTTGTTTCATCTCAAGAGGGTACGTGTTATTAAAATTAGGACATGGTCTAGTTAAAAAAAAAGGTTGTGTTGGTTTTGAAACAAAACACCCTTTTCCAATCTTTGTAATGGTATTGTTTTTGTATATATTTTTTTTCCTTCTGAAAGAGTAAACACATGCGTAAATAATCGTTAAGAATATTAAAAGCAAACCGAAACGAAGATGCAGGCCTTAAGGAGAAAGAGTGTAAAAATGGGAAGTTTGGGGGGGAGAATTCAATTTTTTTTGTGAGTTAAAAAATCTTTGGGTTAATTTATTAGTTGTAAAGACATTAAAATAAACATAAAACAAGACCAACCTCCTTTTTTTTTCTTATACCCGAGGTGCCAACTCTTGAAATTGTTATTCGGTTGACGGCAAATTTGGCCCGGTGTGGTAGATCTCACGTGTTCCAAGGGGCCCTACCTATTCCACCGTGGGTCGAGTTGGGTCTACCTGCCCTCGATATTTGTATAGTTCTTTCTTTCTTTATTCTGTTGACTGGGAGAAAAGAGACGAGTACAAGATATATATATATATATATATACACACACACACACACACACATACACACATCAGGAGTGAAGAAGATTTTGACAGCGGTGGCAAATATGTGTCCCACACAACAAAACAAATTTGACAAAAGACACTGTTGGAAAATGTCGGCTGTAAGAGACGATCCACGTTTACATGGAACCAAAATTACAATTTTGGAGAAAAGATTACCTTTTTTTTTTTTTACAAAGTATAAAGTAGTCTGAATCGTTTCAAGCTTCATACCTTAGGAGTGTTCGACATGACGTATAAAACTGTATAGACCATACGTGTTTATTGGAGGGGAAGGAGGGGGGGGGGGATTTGTCTAGGGGTAGTAAACTGGCAACTAGTTTTGTGTATCTGAATATTTGAGTAAAATAATGGCTTTGCGATTTGGCTCAAAATTGTATCTGTTACATTTTTTTTTATAAAATATACTTATTTTTTCTAAAAAAATAATCATTTCATAGTACTTATCGTACTAAAAGCTTATTTTTGTAAAATTTAAATATATTTTTAATTGCTCTTTTATAAATTCAAAGGGACATGGAACTATAGGATACATAGAATAAATAATGTTGTGAAGTCTAGCGTTCTTGTTTTTTTGTGATGTTTATGTTTTGCTTGAAATATTATGTTCTTCTTCTTCCTATTATTATTATTATTATTATTATCACCGCGTCTTACTACCCGTTCAGGTTATACGCACTTACGCTAATGTGTGATGGCAGAGTGATTGTGAGATGAAATGAAGGACCTACAGCTTAACGTGGAATCCGAACCACGGTGGAGGCCTGGCATTCCTCACATTCACAAGATGTCTTGTCAGAGGTGAAGGAAGGGTTTGGTAATCAGATAAATCTTTGCCGGGACCAAGGATTGAACCCCGGCCGCCAGCATAGAAGTCTGACACCTTACCCCTAGACCACCAGGTCACCTACCTGATCTTATTAGTTATTTGTGATCAAAAGTTTTGACATTGCAAATATTTTTACTGCGTTTTTATTTCACCTTTTTTGAAAGACTAACTGTAAGATATATATTATTTGCATGTCGCAAAGTTTGATTTACAATTCTATATTGAAATTGACCTTAAAGATTGAGTTCAAAATGGATATATGGGAACAGTTTTTCATGATAAATAATAATACAATTTTATTTTTACAAATTAAAAATAGTTTTGAGGTAGCTTAAAATAACTTATTTTAGAAAATTTTAAATTTGTTTAAACTATCTGAACAAATTGGATTAAACTTTTTATTTAAAAGGTGTTTATTGGGATTAGCAAAATGATGTGTTTGTTTCTATGAGTAAAACCCAATTAAGGGTAGTTTAGGCCTTCTGAAAACCCATTTTTAAACATTTTCTTCTAAATTATAATACACAATATGAGAAAATGTGTGCGATTGTGTCGTACCATTTATATTAAGATATTTAACGTGAACTTTCTGAACCAACTGATTATATATATATCAGCACACGACTTATAAACCAACTTAAAACTTATAACGAACACAACACCCAGCCCCTGGCCGTTAATTCATCATTATTAAGGGAGTAATCTACACTTCACTAATTAACAGTTTTTTCGTTCATGCCGGGATTTAACCCCGGGATCCTAGCTCAAGGCAGACACGCTAAGCTAAGGTGTCTGACTGACAATTCTAATTATTATTATTAGTATTATTATTAGGACCGCGTCTTACTACCCGTTCAGATTAAACGTACTTACGCTAATGTGTAATGGTAGGGTGATTGTGAGATGAAATGGAGGACCTAAAACTTAACTTGAGAACCGAACCACGGTGTAAGCCTGGCATTCCACACATTCACAAGTTGTGATTAATACACGTGATGTCAGAGGTGAAGAAATGGTTTGGCAATCATGATAAATCTGTGCCAGGACCGAGGAATGAGCCCCGGACCTCCAGCACACAAGTCTGACACCTTACCCCTAGACTGCCAGGTCACCGACAATCCCAAAAGGGGGCCGTCTCGGTAAGTGAAGATCTAACTCATTATTTAATGTTTCGATGCATTATTTCAAAATATTCTCCACGCCAAAATAAAGTCTAACGATTTCAACGATGTTCTTTTTCCTTAACAACCCTATATTTTGAGTTTTATTTATAGAAAAATAATGTGAAAATGTAACATTAGTCTCGTTTTAAACGATTTTTAAAACATACTTGTGGAGCTATGAAACTAAGCTTGATGGAAAAGGCCTCTAAGTTAAGCCTTCCTCTAACAAATATAGTTTTTATAGGCTTAAAACATAAAATTTTAAAATATTTGAGAAATAGTAGAGAGCTTTCCTCTACCTTAAGATAATGATTTTGGTAGGTTTATTTCCCCTCTTTCTTATTGACATGACAAACGGTGGTTGGTGGTGAAGGTCGAAAGGGAGTATACATTTTGATATAATAGAGACGTAGTTCCAGAAAACGACACAGGCCATTGTATTTTAAGCCGTGTGGCCTGACAGCGTTTGATATTTTCTCGCTGACCGAGGCAGACGCCTTGATCGCTTAATCACGAATACGGATGGTATAATTAATTAGTTCATAAATCACTATATTTTTAACGACAAACTCGTCCCAGGAAATAATTTCGGTCCTTCCCTCATGTCACCGAAAGTGATCTGGAAGCGGTTACGCGAGGCGCGGCTTACTTGTTTCTTTTAAGAGATCGTGCCTACAAAGAAGGATTTGTTTCGACTAGACCGCGATTAAACATGCGCTGAACGAATCTAGAACGTGGATGTATGAACAGTGAATGCATGTATGTTGGACTCATGCGATATGGCGGTGACCTTGGTTTGTTTTAAAAACAGTGTCAAACCCGGAACACACGAGCAGGTTTTTTTTATTCCCACTTTTAATTATCATTTCTTTTTTTTGCCGTGTCAGCTGATCCACATACATTAATTAAACTAATCGAATAAGAATGAGGAAGATTGACTTAAAAGGAAATGTACCCGTATTTGCGTGGAGGAGGGGGGGGGGAGGAACCTCTTGTACACTAGGGACGAAATTCAGCCCCTTACTTACTTATCAACTGCAAACCAAATATTATTATTATTAGTCTTACTACCCGTTCGGGTTATACGCACTTACGCTAATGTGTAATGGTAGGGTGATTGTAGAATGAAATGGAGGACCTACAGTTTAACGTGGAATCCGAACCACGGTGGAGGCCTGGCATTCCCCACATTCACAAGATGTCTTTAAATCTGTGCCGGGACCGAGGATTGAACCCCGACCGCCAGCACAGAAGTCTGACACCTTACCCCTAGACCACCAGGTCACCTGCAAGCCAAATAATATAATATTGAAGCCTCTGAACTAATTATAATCATAAGATCTACAAACTATTTCGGGTTAAGCGCATACACAACACCAAGTCCCCCGAACTCCAGCTTATTACTGTGAAAAGGGAAACCTCAAATTCATCAAAGATAAAGATTTCGGTTATGCCGGAAGTTGAACTGTGACTATTGGCTCAGTAAACAGATGTAATAATAGCGACTGAGATAGAGGGTTGAGCCGTTTGACCTCTTTGTTCAAGACTTTTAAACGTACACCCAAATGTACACTAACCAATCCCTCTATTAGCTCAATCATACGAAATGTAAACTATATATCAAATTAATTAATTAACTATGGAGACATTCAAGCCTGTTGGTAGCTTTGATTTATTTAAACTGGAAAAGAATAACACCTTCTTTTTTTTAGATCCACTTCAGTGGTCACATGGGCTAAGCAGCGGTCAGAAAACTACAGCCTGCAGGCGGGATGTGATCCCCGAATGATTTTATCTGGCCCGTAAAATATCTAGCAAAAAAACAAAATTGTGTTTAAAAGAATAGACCAATAACTTATTACAATGTGAAAAATAAGAAGTTGTAATTTTTGGCTCGATATTTTTTTCTAAGCTGGCCCAACAATGTTATTTTAGCCCCATTTGGCCCGCGATATCCAAAAGGTTGCCGACCCCTGGCTTAAGGCGTCACTCTCGCTGGGCTGCCGATGACGGGGAGATTGAGTTTCGAATCCCGGTCGGGCGCACTTAGGATGGTTTTCCCAAATGGTTCTCCACTCTCTTTCCACCCAAATTCGGGCACACTTCATCTTAATTCATCATTACTCATCCCTAACATATTAGCGTAATTAATTACATAGGCATATAACTCTAACTGGTATTAAGATCGGGTGCTAATGAAACAAACACAATTATTTTTATTACAACTTTCAAATTAGACAGTTTGCAACAACACCAGCGTGCAGAGGGGTTTGAAGAAACAAAGTATTGTGAAACCTGTCAGAGATTCGAACCTTTTCTTCCATGCTACCAGCAATTCAACATATTAAGAGCTTGACGACCCATATTGTGAGACCACTGATGCAGATAAGTATGGAAAAAGTAAAATGTTTGGGGGCCCATACGTCAATTTGCGCTACCTCGCTCTTTTCCATCCTACAGAAAGATGGGCTGGTAGAGATTGCGGGTTAAGGGCAGTAATTTTGCAGTTATTAGTATTATAATTATTTACCTCAAGTGTTCTGTATTACTACAAGCCCATTCCTTTTGTCAATGAGCTTAGACCGCCAATGCACCCTGTTTCCTGTCTCCTCTTTCAGTTCCCAGAATGTTCTTCTTTCCTTCAAGTCATCCAATGTTAGAATTCTCCTTCTTACTAAACTCCTCTTTACCTCAACCTTTCCTTCTTTGACGTCATGAAGAAGAGAGCTCCTCCTAAGGATGTGTCCTATCTAGTTTGCTTTGTACCAAAGAATCATATTCAAAATGGTTCTCTTCTCACCCACCCTCCTTGGACTTATTCATTCGTCCCTCTACCCTGTCTGTCCAACTGATCTTCTCAAGTCTTCTCCAGCACCACACTCCGAAGACCTCCAAGTATTTCCTTTTCATCTTCCAGAAGTACAAATTTCTGCTCCAAATGTAGCATTTCCTCAGTTTCAAATTCAACCTTAAAAAATCGGCAAAAATAAAATATTGTTTCAGTAGGAACACAGAGTTCAATTTCCTTCCCGTGGTGATATTATCAGTTCTTAAATATCTGTCATGGGTGTCTTGAATTTTAATGACATCATTTTATCTTCATTTAAAACGTTTGTCATCTAGTGCCGTTAAACAACTGTCGATATCATAATGTGAAGAAAATTAAATTTTGTGTTTCTACTGAAGCAATACTTGATTTATCCTGGCCAAAAAACGTTTTGATATAAAAACCGCAAAACACTGCCCTTTTATCACGTTCCCTACATCTTCACCTTAAAAACGTTTCCTAACTGTGAAGTAGTGTCTAGTCCAGATAAAAAAACATCATGTTAATGTAATTACGTTATATTCGGTGGGTTTTAAGAATATAATATTGAAACCAAAACCACTAACTCTTAAATAGTTATAAAAACAATATTACTTAAAAAAATTGATTTTAGAATAGTGTTTTGTCAATGTATGTTTTTTTTAAATCGTCTGCAACTCAGGCTATTTGGTCTATTCACGAAAACGGCTTGTAGGAATCTTCCTGCCAGTATGTAAATTAAAAAATCTCATGGAAGCATTTGTATTGTAATGGGGAAGTTTGACCTAGGATGTCGTGGGTCATTCACACGTCACCGTGTGAACCACGAGTTCTTTTCAAGATATTGGGTTGCGTTGTTGATTAAACAATATTAAAGACGTACACGGAATATTCAAGGTTTTGATTATTAAAAATAAAACAACACACACTAAAAGAATCCAACTAATTATATCTGAACTGAATTAAATAATAGGTCACAATTAAGTATGTACATTAGTAAGCGAATGAGAAGACATAGAAGTAAATTAAATTAAAAATATCCATAGATAACATAATAGCTCTTCAAATATTTAAAGCACTCACTAATAATGTTAATTATCAACACAATTCACAATAACGATCAATGTCTACGTCAACTGTATCATTCTCTTAAGTTCTCTAATGGTCACTGACACATGAATAAACATACGTCGCGTTGACCTGAGGTCCTCGCCCCGACACGTTGACCCGTAGCCGGACACGCTCGTCGGTAACTAAGACATCTCACCGCCACTGGTCCCCGCGTACGACACTGCGCTGACCCACGTTACACGAACGCTAAACTCGCTGATTTACTCGCTGGACACGCTAGCACACTCACTGAACACGCTGCTTACACCTGGGAACGCCAGACCACTCATTGAACAAGCTGCTTACACCCGGGCACGCTAGCCCGGACACGCCAGACCACTCACTGAACAAGCTGCCCACTCCCGGACACGCCAGACCACTCACTGAACAAGCTGCCCACTCCCGGACACGCCAGATCACTCATTGAACAAGCTGCTTACACCCAGGCACGCTTGCCCGGACACGCCAGACCACTCACTGAACAAGCTGCTTACACCCAGGCACGCTAGCCCGGACACGCCAGACCACTCACTGAACAAGCCGCCCACTCCCGGACACGCCAGACCACTCACTGAACAAGCTACCCACTCCCGGGCATGCTATCCCGGACACGCTAGTCCATTCACTTGGCTAGACTCAATTTGGACTGGAGGGAGTTCCTCGCTGGATGATTGTCGACCGTGTATAATATATAGGGGTTACAGTTAAGAGGAATCAATCATGCATTGGAACATTTTTTGAAAAAAAAAAAAAACTGATTCCCTATTAAGATTAAAAACAGTATTTTTTATTTCCTTCAAAAACTATTTTATCAGATGATTTTAGATGTATCAAATTTTTCAAACATATTAAGTGCAAGTGTTTGGTTTTTATATTTGACTAATTGACTTGATATAGATGAACGTGTACATATTTCAATACGATCAACTGAATACTTATCAAACTATTAAATATTTACTACTAGACATAATAAATACATTTTTTAAGTTGTGGTTTGTTTTTTCTATTCAATTTGTTTTAATGTTCCAAGGTTTTAAATGTACTTCAAATTAATAGTGAATTTTTTTAAATGAACTATTAGATATTTGATTTTTGCCTTTAGGAGGTTCGGTTTTTAAAATACCTCACACGGTGAACTGCTTATTTTATTCCCTTTCTCTCTCTGGGTTGCACTGTACAGTGTTTTCTAAGTTTGATATTGCTTAGAGTGCTTAAAGCTTGATTCACACTTTCGCCAAAAATAGGAAGCAGGATCTGCCTCAGTGGTGCAGCAATTAACAAGCTGTATGTTGACCCATGATGCAGTGCAACGCTAACTTAAAACAGCTGATTATCAATCTATTTTATTTTATAGTGGATAAACATATATTTTAGATCATTCTTCCGATTGATGTTTTCAAATTATAACGCTGTGTCGGGGTACAGTCCATTATTATTATTATTATCATTATTATTAGCACCGCGTCTTACTACCCGTTCGGGTTATACGCACTTACGCTAATGTGTAATGGTAGGGTGATTGTGAGATGAAATGGAGGACCTACAGTTTAACGTGGAATCCGAACCACGCTGGAGGCTTGGCATTCC
>CABFOW010002442.1:0-10524 GCA_902141385.1 Timema californicum | reverse complement strand
CTAGACCGCCAGGTCACCGGTACAGTCCAATACATCGACACACACGCCCGGGTTATTTCAAATCTCCTCACAACGACCAACGAAGCTGTCTGCTAGCTTCTGGCTGTAGAGCGCATGCGTTGTTAAATGTACATGCGCACCGATTTGAGATAGTTGGTTCCAAGATTTGATTGGTTCTCCTGTACCGAACATCTCAGGCAGAGCGGACAAAGTAGAGATGAGTTGAACTTCAGCAGGACAGCTCGCGCCGAATTAAGCGGAAATCTTGTGATTCGCTTAGAGCTCGCCACGTGACCACGTTTCTGCTCTGCGCTAGTTATTCGGCGAACGTGTGAAACAAATAGTAAGTGCGTCGAGATAAGATGAGACCCGCTTCGCAAAATATCCTCCAAACACACCGAGTAGGGCAACGACGTTAAGTGAGATTATGATTTATTTTTTTTAAAGGCCCGTGTGAACAAGGCTTTGATTTCCAAAAGCTGAGTTTGGCTTTAGCCTACAGTGTCAACTTGCTAGCTGGCATCGTAGCCTAGTTCCTCTCTTTTTCACTCTTATTTTTGCGCAATCTGACCTTCCTCTTGCTCTAAATAAAACACCACACGCCGCCACCTGATTTCAAGATGTCACGTCTCACCGAGCGCTTCGCTTTTAATTCCTGCGTATTTATCTAAGGGATGGATGTATTCTGCTGCCATTTTTACAGCTATGGTTTTAGCGTGTTGGACAGAGTTAGATAGGTGTGCCATGAAGGGTCAGAAGCAGGGCTGTGAAGTCTTTAAGAGTTTGAAGTGGAAGCAATTTTTGGGTGGCGTTAAGAGTTGATAAAACTGTACCGACTCCTTCTCCAGACTCAAAATAAAAAAATATAATATTACAACAATATTATAGCTATATCTTTTTTATGATGGATTAAATAGCCAAGTTATTATATTTGTTAATTAAGGCTATAAACCGAATTTAATAATTATCATTTTTAAATTGAAAAATGTCAATTGGACATGGGGATCGAACCCAGTAAATTTAGCTTAATACGCCAGTGCTCTAAGCACTGAGCTATCCAGGAGTTCTCAGGGCCATTCTTCACTCATATTTTAAGGCCGAGTCTGTGATGAACTTGTGGAAATCATCAGCTATAATTGCGTGATCAGTTAAGATATCGAGACATCAGATAACGCAATCATATATCACAAACTCCGCCTTAAAATATGAGTGAAAAGTGACATTGAGCACCGGATGACTCATGGATAGCTCAGTGGCAAGAACTTTGGCATACTCAGTCAAAGGCCCCAGGTTCCAATCCCGTGTTCAGCTGTTATTTTACAATTTAAAGAATACTATATAATTTTGATTATATACCTATTTTTTTATTCTTTAATAATAATAAAAATGGCTTTTATTTATCTGGAGAAGTTAAGGAATTAGCCTTCTCTTCCACTTAACCGGGTACGTGACCAGGTGGTCTAAGGGTAAAGTGTCAGAATTCTGTTCTGGGGTCCGAGTTTCAATCCTCGGTCCCGGCACAGTTCTACCTGATTGCCAAACCCTTCCTTCACCTCCGACAAGACGTGTATTAATCACAACTTGTGAATGTGTGGAATGCCAGGCCTCCATCGTGGTTCGGATCTCATATTAAACTGTAGGTCCTCTATTTCATCTCACAATCACCCTACCATTACACATTAGCGTAAGTGCGTACAACCCGAACGGATATTAACACGCGGTGCTAATAATAATAATAATTAAGAAAAACACTATTACATTTATTGAAAAACAGACTAATTTTAATAAAGAAATATTCAAATGAGTAAGAAAACATTCACCACCACGGTAACTATATTGACGGTCACTCTCAAATTAGAAATTATAAGTGTCGAATATTTTTTTAATGGAAGCAAATTAGTGCAATAAAATAACATCTAGATGGAGAAATCCTCACCAAAAGCATAAATAATAGCTTTGGCTATTTGATTCTTAAATATGCAATCCCGCACAATTATAATAATTTTACAAGTAGCGGCAATAAGCCAACTACCAAGTCGAAGGTGGCTGCGTTATCTGATAGCTCGTGATCTTAATTAACCATCACTTAAAAAAAACTTTAGAAAAAAATACCATCATTACACCCGACCGGGATTTGAACCCTCGTCACCAGCGACACATGTATGACATGAACATGTGACTATAGTTTCGGGTAGTGCGTAATTTAATTACAGAAATGAGGCGGGGTTCTAAAAAGGTGGAATTTATTAGAAAATGTGTCCTCATTTGCGTGGAGTAAGAGTGTTAAACCACCAGAGTACACACGGCCGTGATACGAGCTCCAACCTTTGCGTCACCAGAGGAAAAAACAGTCTATGTTTGACTGACGTTTTAGGTCACGTGACCGACCACCGGAGAGGTGTTTTCCTGTTATTAAATTGTAATCAAATATGGTGAGTACGGTGAGTAAAGTGTCTAAGTATCAGGATCATTTAGTCGTGTAGGTCAGTGATGGGATGGTACCCGGACAATTGCGACCAAAACATTTTAAAATGCAAGGCCTGAGGGACAATTGTGATCATATTATTTTTGTTCTTCTCTTTAGCTATCAACAGCGAGGAGGAGGTCATCAATCTGGTGGTACTTTACAGTGGTACACTCACGTGAGGTCTAAGGGGGCTCAATACCCCCCCCCCCTTTCCAACAAATTCCAAAAATAAATAAAGAGAAATAACGTGAAGCAAATCTTTATTAAATCACTGACGTGTCTTATCATTTTAGAAAGTGATATTTTAAACAAATAAGTTTATAAATATGTCCGAATGCGAATTGACTGTTTACAAAATCCTTTTTATTAAAATAAAAGCTAGAGCTTTTTAGAAAGATCCAAGTTCTGTGACTCTTTTATCCGGAGCATCCACGCCCACCGGACAATCATCGTGGACCGCACCACACGTGACCAAACACGGAGAGCTTTCCGGAAAGGACTGGTTACACGGATTACCGCACCGGCGCGGACGAATCGTCGAGAAAGCATTGCTCCGCACTTTTGCGGTGCGGTGCGGACCATGTAGCCGCCTACCACCGGAAATAAATGTTCGGGAGCTTCCGAGTTTTGTTTCCATGCTAACCACTAAGCACTGTAAAGATGGGCGAAACAGTGATTTTACGATATACGTGATCACAGTGACCTTGATTTTAAAAGAGCAGTGATTTATACCGGTGATTATTCCACAGTCACTGTGTCAGCACTTGTAAAACTAGACATTTCTTTCACACGTGTGACGCTGTAGTAATTGTTTACAACATTACGTACAAGATAAACAATATTATATACAACAACTTGTTGAACGACAAACATTCTTCTTCTTAATTATTAGCTAATGGTCTAGAAAATGCGGTGCGGGTCTGCTCCGTATATCCATAGCTTATTCTTGGTATCTTTACAAACGATACCCGCCTCGGTGGCTTAGTTAGCTAAAGCACTAGTTTCTTGTTAAACTAGACTGCCTGAACTGGGTTGGTAGGGGGTTTCTATATGGTTTTACACTCTCCCTCCACGCAAATTTGGGTTCACTTCTTCTAAATCCAACCTTCCCAATTCCTAACCCATTAACGTAATTAGTACTAAAGCGTATAACCCAATGGGTTCTAAAATTACTACAAACGATCGCACTGTAATAGGGGGATTTATTGAACTGTGACATCACTACTTGAAATCGTGAATTTGTTGGTGATCTGTTATGATTGCTGTTAGTTTGTTCTTTATTTAGCAAAAAGACGGGTATCAGCACAAACTTTCGTCTCTTCAATAAATTGAGTTTATAGTGTATTCAAACATATTTTCCGTTAATTTTTTTTTTATTATGTAACTACATATTCAAGTACATTTTCAAATAACCGCCCTAAACCATAATCTTAGGTGCGCCATTGAGATTTTGTATCCTCAGTTTATTTTTAAATATACCATTTATTCCTCTTAACACTTTCCAGACTTGAGGCTGGCAAGATAGTGTAGGTTAGGTTAGTTTCTTGACGTCCAAATTATCAACACCTGGAACACACGTGTGATCTGACACTGTTACGACCCGAATGTCGACACCACACTGACCAACCTGCTTTTGCAATGTTTGGTCTTCTCCTGCAGAGATAGGTCACGTCACATGGCCGGTTCTGTCATTCACATGAACTCGATAAGAATACCCATCATACAACGCTGCGGGTTTCCTTTTCTCGATTTTTAGAGATTAGTAAAAAAAAAATGTTTAAAAAAAGATCAAATATTTTAAAGTTTTTTCACCCACTTCTGTGTCCGCATGGTCTAAGGCGCTACTCTCGCAATAGACTATACTGCTGATGACGAGAAGATTGAGGTTCGAGTCTCAGTAAGGTGAACTGAGGTTTCCCCCCCCCCCCCCCCTAAATAGTTTTTCACTCTCCCTCCATGCAGATGGTGGTACACTTCCTTTAATATAGCCTTTCTAATCATTAAAAACACAAGCGTAATTAACTAGTAAATAGTCGTATAATCCGAACGGTTAGTAAGACTTTATGCTAAAGAATAAATAATAAGTTTTTTTTTAAAGTGAACTTTCAAAGATNTGAACTGAGGTTTCCCGCCCCCCCCCCCCTAAATAGTTTTTCACTCTCCCTCCATGCAGATGGTGGTACACTTCCTTTAATATAGCCTTTCTAATCATTAAAAACACAAGCGTAATTAACTAGTAAATAGTCGTATAATCCGAACGGTTAGTAAGACTTTATGCTAAAGAATAAATAATAAGTTTTTTTTTAAAGTGAACTTTCAAAGATGTCTCGTAGAGACTGAAAGACCACCTGAGCGCATCAAATCTTACCATCACAGATAATGAAAGATTTCAAAGATGAAGGAGTTTATCAGCTAGGTTGCTGAAACTGCAACAAAATAAACCAGAAATTCAGTAGTTCAGTCAGCTTGGTCGCAACTGTCCAACTTGTATTTTTTTTTACTACCTTCCTCACCCTCAAATGTCTGCAAATATCCTAGATTCAATAGGATTCTCAAGGTTTTAATCCCTCTCAGGTCTCATAAGGGCCGTTTTTTACTAATAGGTTTCCCTTCTCACCAGCCATGCAAATTAGAATTTACTTTCTTTAAAATTCTACCTTATTATTATTAGCATCGCGTCTTACTACCCGTTCGGGTTATACACACGCTAATGTGTGATGGTAGGGTGATTGTGAGATGAAATGGAGGAGCTACGGTTTAACGTGGAATCCGAACCACGGTGGAGACCTGGCATTCAACATATTCACAAGTTGTGATTAGCGCACGTCTTGTCAGAGGTGAAGGAAGAGTTTGGTAATCATATAAATCTGTGTCGGGGCCGAGGATTGAACCCCGGACCTTAGCACAGAGGTCCGACACCTTACCCCTATACCACCAAGTCACCGACTCTACTTTCTTAAATCTTATATCATTAGCCTACAGCCTTAACGGGTATTTAGAACGCAGGGACCAAAAATAAATAAAAAATTTAACATCAAGACTGTACCCGAAGAAAACTTCCATAGATAGGTCGGTTAACTTTTAGCTAAAAATTATTAAAATTAAATTATTACTATTAATTATTAAAATTAATTAGATTGTGACCCACTTCAGTGTACCGAATGGTCTAAGGCCTAGGCTCTAAGGTGTTAAACTGGCCTGCTAATTACAGGGAGATTAGGGTTTGTTGAGGTTGTTTTTCCCTGAATATTTTCCCACTCTTCTTTCACGTAAATTCTTCTAAAATGTTTCCTTCTTCATATCTACCCCATTATAGTATTTATTATTATATGTGTGCAACCTGAACAGGTAGTGGCATGGTGTGATAACAAAAATACGATGGATCTTATATTATAATATATCTATGTTATTTTAGTGAATGAAATTTAGTATAATTAATAGAAGAATTTAACTTCTGAATATATTTTCAAAACATATATTTAATATAAACTTATTAAGTACATAAATAATACCCGCTTCGGTGGCTGCGTGGTCTAACGCGCTACTCTTGTGCTGTTGGACTAGACTGCTTAGACGGGGAGATCGAGGTTTGATCCCAGTTGGATGCACTAAGGGTGGTTTTCCTAAATTTCTTTCCACTCTCCTTCTACACAAATGAAGGTGCACTTAATCTCAACTAAACCTTCCTAATTCCTAGACTATTAGTGTCATTAGTTTATAAGTGTATAACCCGGATGGCTAGGTAGGACGTGATGCTAAAAATAGTATATAAATTAGTTGTTCCCATATTTTTAACATAAAAATATATATTAAAAAATAAAATCAGTATAAAATTGTAGTAATTGGTCTGTAATGATAAATATATCTTTAACAGATCAAGTTCAAATTCAGGTTAACAGAATGGTAGTGATAATTATGTATCAAAATGATAATTGATTGATAGGATAGAATGTTAATCTTTACAAAAAAAATGTGGAGGTTAAAATGAATCAAATAGTTGTATAAACATTTAGAATGATGTGAAAACTAAGCTTCTTAGCTTGCACAATTCAATGTGATTACGTGAGTGACAGAGGCTTCCATTATCTCGGCAGTTAATCAGTACCTAGATAACATATGCAATTTTTCGAAATAGTTTCAAAGTCCAATAAAATGTGTACCTCTGTATTATCCTTTCACCCATGAGTTTCAGATAAGAGGAAGATTATCACCTGAAGGAAATATATAGATTATTCTGACACCAACATTTTTGTTCGAGGTCATATTATTATTATGTCACCCGCCTCGGTGGCGTAGTTGGCTAAAGCGCTTGTCGTGTTGAGCTCGACCGCTGAGGACGGGGAGATCGAGGTTCGAATCTCGGTCGGGTGAACGGGGGCTGGTTTTTCCTAAATGATTTTCCACTCTCCCTCCACGCAAATGCGGGCTTACTTCCTCTAATTAAACCTCCCCAATTCCTAATCCATTAAAGTACTAGTACGTAAAGCGTATAACCCGAACGGGTAGTAAGACGCGGTGCTAAATAATAATATAATATATTATTATGTCGTCCAAATGTGTGATATTTAGAGGTAGAACACTTTGTGTGACAATCAGCACTTTTAAGGTGGGAGTGTAAGAGACGCGAGATAAGGTCAGTGTTTTTTGTGCTATTTTTATATAAAAATATTAATAATAATATTTAGCACCGCCTCTTACTACCCGTTCGGGTTATACGCTTTAAGTACTAATTATTCTGATGGATTAAGAACTGGAAAGGTTGAATTCGAGGAAATGAACCCGCATTTGCATGGAGGGAGAGTGGAAAACCATTTAGGAAAAACCACCCCCAGTTCAGCCGACCGAGATTCGAACTTCGATCTCCCCATCCTCAGCAGTCGAGCTCAACACGACAAGCGCGTTAGCCAACTACACCACCGAGGCGGGTATATCAAAATATTGTTTCAATCAAAAGGAATAAAATAATTATCCAGCAGTATCACAGAGTTTAATTTTCTCCATAAGGTGATATCAAAATTTATTGAATATCTTTCATAGATGTTCTGGAATTTAATATTAACTTTTTTTTTACATCCGTTATTGTTTCTAACCTATGGCCTGGATAAGTTTTTTTTTAAACACATTATTTTTCTCTACCAGCTTGCTAAGCCTGTCGTAGCTTCATATGCCTTATAATCTAAATTAAGACTAGGACAGACACAACATCCAGTCCCCGTCCGTTAATTCATCAGTGTGAAAGTGTAAACCAACATTTCATCAATGATACATTTTTCGGCCATGCCGGGAATCGAGCTCGGGTCCCTTAGCTCAGTAGACAGACACTCTTCCGACTGAGCTAGGTGATCTTTTCTTCCCATTTAAAAAGTTTCTCGTTTAATGTCGTTATACTCATGCCATATATTCAAGAACTGTTGATATCACAATTTGAAAAAAAATTAACTCAATATTTCTACTGAAGAACTTTTGATATATTTTGACCAAAAAAAAAGTGTTTGCTATAAAAGTGCAAAAAAAACCGCCCTTAACTAATGTTACCTACATTTACACCTTAAGTATGTGTAATTTACTGGTTGATTCACAAGGGCCCATATCGGTGGCCACGTGGTCTAAGTGGCAGAATCGTTGAGTCTGGTTTACCGTTGACGGTAAGTTTGGTGTGTCTCAGCCAGCTACTAAAAAAAAAAGTTATTTGTTTTAAATTATTTCCCGATCTTCATACTCGCAAATATAGGTAACTTACATTTTCTTTAAATTATACTTTACTCTTCCTTATAACATAATTTACCCAAACCATAGTAGTATTTTTGTAGAGAGAAATTTTTATAAAATAAAAACATATTTTCTTTGTAGTCAAGATTGAAGACATCTTATTTTATTGTTAGTATTAGTCAAAGGTATTTACAATATCAATCAATCAATGATATAGAGCACTGTACAAACTGTCTTGCTTCTTTATATAACGTAAGATATGTGAAAAACAATAATTGTTGCAGAAATATCCTAATGGAAAAAAAACACATCCCACCAAAGACAATAAACTAAATAAAATACTTTGTAACAGACACATTTAGAGAAAAAGTGACAGCTCTGTTCACCAAAGAGAATAATCAATTTCCCAGACTTAATTATTTAATTTATTTATTATTTATTTCCTTGAGATATCTAAAGTGCACTTTCTGAACCCACTTCAAACATGATAATTTCTACGAGCGATATCGAAAGAGCCTGCCAATTTTACCGAGATGGTTATGTTGACATACTTCCAGGGTTCTTCACACGCCACACCTGAGATAGGACCGACGGCTCCAATTCTCCTCCAAAGGAAGTTGTGAAGTGGATCTATATCGATCAAGAAAAACCCGTCAACCTCTTCTGGGTTTGAACCCACGAATATCGGGTACTTAGGTGAGTACTTTATCCCAAGACCACCAAGGCAGACTTTGTTGCTAATTATTTTGGCACCCAAGGACTCTTTCTCTTAAATTATGTGAGGACCTTTTTGGGGGAGGGATTAAACGGGGATAGGTTCAGTATCTGGTAACGTTTTCTTACCCAAAGAGTGAGGTAGGGGGGTCAGAATCCATCTTATTTGATTTTTTATCAATTTTTATAGCGAGGAAAAATATATATATAAAACGTGGTCATCAAATTTTAAATGTTTCATTTTTATTCGTTGATTAGACTAATTTTAATCAATTATTGTTATTGCTTTATAGTAATAGAATTAATACCACTAGTTTTGTTACTAATCCTTATGTCTAAAAAAAATAATGAAATAATTAAAATAATCTGATTTACAAAATCTTAAAAGTGACGTAANTAAAAGAGGCGGGGGGGGGGGGGGGTGAATGGTGGTGACGGAAAATCTTACGATCCCTAAGGTGTGATTTGCTACAACGCATCAGACGCTAATTAGAGCCGCGTGCGTCAGACGCGTGCGGCTCACGCAAATATAGATGTTTTCCTACAGAAAGACTGACGAGTTTGAAATGCCACAAAAATATCTCAGACAATACAGTTTTGTTTGCTATTAAATGGATGGTTATTAATATTAACCATGGTGACCTGGTGGTCTAGGGTAAGCTGTCAGACTTCTATGATCGTGGTCCGGGGTTCCAGCACAGATTTATCTGATTGCCAAACCCTTCCTTCACCTCTAACAAGACGTGTATTAATCAAAACTTGTGAATGTGTAGAATGTCAGGCCTCCACCATGGTTCGGATCCTACGTTAAACTGTAGGTCCTCCATTTCATCTCAAAATCCCCCTACCATTACACATTAGCGTAAGTGGGTATAACCCGAACGGGTAGTAAGAGACGGTGCTAATAATAATAATAATATTAATCATTAGTTATTAGTATTAATAAAATTGAACTGACAGTTTTTTTCTTAGGCGTGTGCTGTTCGCAAAAACAATTGTTGAAAAGAGCTATGAAAAACTTTCTAGAAGTTTACTATTAGTTCGTAGTGTCAAAAATATGTATTAACATAAGTTAAGGACATACTTGTAGGAATTAAAAATTTAGGATTAGTTAATTCTTACTATTGTTTAAAGAATATTTTATTTTATAGTAACAAGTAAAATAGAATGCAACTTATCAAACGAATTTATAGCAGCGTGCTCACGTCTGACGCAATCGATTGTGGTGTGACGCGGGCTATCAAAACGACGTCATTTAAATACACAAGTAGTACATCGCGTCCGATGTGCGCGGCTCTAATTCGCGTCTGATGCGTTTTAGCAAATCAAGCCTGTGGGAAGAGAAGTTGTACAAATATATTTTTTTTAAAAAAGACCTAATTAATTTAAGGATGGATATCCCTCTATCTGCCTCACCCTTGCTACGCCACTGAACTGTATTTCCTCCCCCCGTCGGGGAATCGCGAACAATATGATTCATCCCACACGTTCTCTACGCCGTGTTTATTTGGACGTCAAGCAGCCCCGTATGTTAGGCCTATATCGGGAGGGTGAGTCGACAGGGTAAAGATAGAAACTTTGAAGAAGTGGGGGGTGGGGGAGAGGGGGGCTTATTTCGGGACCTTGTGGACAGG
>CABFOW010002441.1:16271-101481 GCA_902141385.1 Timema californicum | reverse complement strand
CAATACGAAATTCCATGTCGGACAACTTTTTCAACCAATCATGTACCAAAACTCTTTGCGGATACTCAGATAAAAATGAAAGATGTCCTCAAATTAGACTTACCGTCTTTTCTCTCCTAATTTGTAAATTTGGCCAAATTTATGACTCAATTTTTTTTTTCAATTCTTATGTGTGTGTGATGTTTTTTATATGTATTTTAAAGAGTTTCTTATTATATGTCTATTATGATTGTATTTGTTTTTATAAAGCTTAAAACAAAATAATTATTAATGCAAGTGTAATATTATAATTTAGGTTGTGTTTATTTTGTTTTGTTGTTAAATTCAGACATTTCAGCATATGAATATAGTGTGCTTGGACTTTTCTGTACGCCTTTCTTTTAACCTAGATGTACATACAGTTTGATTTAAAAATTAAAAGTAGTGTTAAATGACAACAAAAATCCTAGGTGACTTCGACTTCGACTTTTCTTCGCAAGTCTCAAGCTTTGCTTCGACTTCGCTTCACATTTAAAAAGTGGCCTTCGCACACCCCTACAATCTATAATAACCGAGTAGCTCCTCAACTGTCCTCACAAGGTCGAGTCGACTCAGTTCCAGACCCACTGCTTCACAGAAATGTTTTGAAAGTGCCAGGGGTGTTTTTCTATGAAAGTGTTTTTCATTTGCTGAATTATACTAGTGTCCAACACAGTGGTTCTTAAACCCTGTTCCGCAGTTGAAGCTCCTAAGGAATAACTACATATTCTGTGAAATAGCTGTCTTTTCTAGATTAATAAAAAAGTGAGAGTGTGAAATTATCCAAACTTGGTACATCCAGCCAGGATTCGAGTCTTGACCACCCTGTCACCGACAAACCAGACTAGATGAGCTTAATGTCTAGTTTGTGTACCTATCGATGATAGTTGAATGATATTGCTGATAAGTGTGTCTAACTAAGAAATCCCGTGAATGCTCTACATACAATTATTTGGCAACTGATTATTTTATTACTAGTTTCNACATACAATTATTTGGCAACTGATTATTTTATTACTAGTTTCATATATATATATATATATATATATATATATATCACACACACACAAAAAGAGAAGCGTTGAAATTTTAAAAAGGAACATTCTTCATTTATTTAATAACGTGTGAATACACGAACAAGTTTCGTCATAAAATAAAGTAGAATAAAGTCATGTCTTCCACTTCGGTGGGTGAATCCCAGTTGGGTGTAGTGTGGGTGGTTTTTCCTTAATATTTTTCCAATCCTTTTCAAATCTGGGTAGATTACCTATACATTTTAATTTACTTCCTTATCCCTAGCAAATTAGCATCATTGGTAGATATGAATATAGCCCAGATGGATAGTAAGACTCGGTAGCAAAAAAATTCATGTAAGTAGGTTATTGTAGTATTAAAAAAATAGAAATGCAAACTTAGCCTATATTCTTTAGAACTTAAAGAACATTTTGGTTTCAACCCGAGCAAAACTCATCAATAGCTGAAATGTGAGTGGTCTGTCAAAGAGACCGCAGGCTCTTCCTTATTCATCCCCTCCCCCGTGTACTCCTGCCCCGCAAGTTGTTTTTCTTTTGTTCGACATTCTACCTCCCCCTCCTCCCTTCATTGTTACCCACGGTGGACGTGCGCTCGGTCAGCCAACACTCGGCAGCAGCACTAGCTGGGCCCAGATAGAGATTCCAATTGAACTACTATCTTAAGTTTTTGTGTTGTGACCAGAGGATTTTATCACAAAATCTTTATATCACAGCTCATAGCTAGAACTCTTTGGTTTTAATTTAGTCTAGTGCTCCATATTTCTCTGGTAAAATGATTTTTTTTGACAATTGACTATTTTTTCCCTCGTTGCTGAAATAAAAAATAAATAAAAAAATAAAACCATAAAATCAAAGAGATCTGTCAACTGATTTGGTTAAGTAAGTTGTTTGCCACTGTGCAACCCTAAAAGTTTTATATTTAAGCCTGCCACTATTAGAAGTTGTTTTTCTTTTGTTCAACATTCTCCCTCCCCCTCCTCCCTTCATTGTTACCCACGGTGGACGTGCGCTCGGTCAGCCAACACTCGGCAGCAGCACTAGTTGGGCCCAGATATAGATTCCAATTGAACTACTATCTTAAGTTTTTGAGTTGTGACCAGAGGATTTTATCACAAAATCTTTATATTACAGCTCTTAGCTAGAACTCTTTAGTTTTAATTTAGTCTAGTGCTCCATATTTATCTGGTAAAATGATTTTTTTTTGACAATTGACTATTTTTTCCCTCGTTGCTGAAATAAAAAATAAATAAAAAAATAAAACCATAAAATCAAAGAGAGAGAGTCTTAAATCTGTTGGATCTTTTTTTTCTTCAACATACTCCTATTAAATGCTGTTAATTAGTTCAATAAGACGCACATGTTTCGGTATATCTTTCGAGTAGTATGGTGGCCTCTAAAGCTTGATTTGATTTTTTTTAAACATTTCTAGCAAAAATAAAAAAGTATTTTATCAGATGAATTTTAAAACGGAAATACATCTTTTTATTTAGTGAGACCCAATCATTTTATTTATGACAAACCAGGAATTCAAGTAATTTGTATTTTATGTAACTTCTATATATGCCAATTATAAGTGAGTTTGATTAACATTCTTCCTTTGAACAAAAGTAGTGTGTTTGTCATACTTGATAATTGCAATGTTGGGATAGAGGCCGGCACAGATGATGGCTTTAACCAGGCTCAAGTTGTTGGAGTTAACATTGGAGGTGGGGGCCTTCACATCTTGCTCGCTGAGGAAGTTCATATCGTACAAGTAGCGGGCAAACTGCTCTTTCATGTCCCTGGGAAAAAATAATCATTCTTACCAGCAGTTTTATAAATAAGGTGGATAAACAACCACCCACTACACAAAACCCTTGCCCAGGTATGTGGGTTTAACACTAGGATCATATAGCCTGCCTACCTTATGTAAAACAAATAAAATAATCTATTAAATAAGTGTTTGCTATAATTCATTTGCACTAGCACATTCCTCGTTCCTTGGCAACAGTACTCTGGGTATAACAAAATTGTACTAGTGTGTGGAAACAGTGTATAATAAAGTAATATAGGTGATAAGGAAGGAAACCAGTCTCAGAGGATAGTTATGTTAAACCTTAATAGATTGTTGATCACAAAGTCTTTATGAGAAAAGTAAGAGAAATTATTCTTTTAAAAAGCCTAGTGGCAAATAGACATAGAATCACCCACTTATGGTAGAATAACAACTAATTTAATGGTCATATATTGTAAATAAATACAGTATGTGATTAGGACTTGCCTAGCATTCACAATGTAAATAAATGTTGTGTGTGATCAGGTATCATTTAAGGGGGATCGTGCATCAGATTCTTTTTGAGAAAAAGTTTTTTTTTCTCAGCAAGACTAGTTTAGTTCTAATTGTGTTTTGATTTAAAAATATATATATAATTATATATATTTTTTAAATTTTAATTTGCTTTAAAACCTGTTTTAACTGATAAAATTTGGTTAATTTATTTTTCTAAGACCATAATTACTATGTATTTGATTTTTTTTTATTTGACTTAATAACTTACTTTAGATTAAAGTGAAAAAATTTCACTAAAATTATTTAAATAAAGGAATTAAAGTCCTAAGATAAAAACAAACTTTGGAACATTTTTACCCGTGACCCCACATCCAAAGCTGCTTGCCCAGATCCCATGGCCACCAACCCCCACTGTTATATAGTGCTCTGGAAAGTATAATCATCAAACATTCCTGCCAAAACCACACTGCCTTCCTATTGAGCGGATCGTTACCCATCCTGATACTAGCAATACTTGGATATAATCATAATTTTAAACCCTCACATACTAACTTGAGAAGGTTCAAAGTGTTCTGAGAGAGGAAGTAGTCCCAGCAAAAGTCCCTGGAATGACCATGGGTCTTGGCCTGTTCCCAAAGTTTTACTGCCTCTGCAATGACTAGGTGGTCACTCTTGGAACCATTTGACAGTTCAATCTTGCATTTGTTCACTTGATCTTCCTTGCCCTTGAGAAAACATAACTTATATGTTATTTACTGCCTCTGCAATGACTAGGTGGTCACTCTTGGAACCATTTGACAGTTCAATCTTGCATTTATTCACTTGATCTTCCTTGCCCTTGAGAAAACATAACTTATATGTTACAATACACAACCATATATAAATTTGAACACTAATTTCCTTGAATTTCTCTGAAAGAAATCTGTATAATTGGTCATTTCTAGCATCACACAATTTTATTCTCAAGTTTTATTACAATTTATTTATAAAGTGAAAAGTATTAATCATAAATAGCAACCTATTAATGTTTATTCTGTCATAATTTTTGATATTTCCAAAAACTTTTAGTATCTAGATTTTTTTAAATGTTCAGTGCTCAAAAAAATAACAATACAAATAATTAAATCATCATCATGAACTGTTTCCAGCCTGTAGCCAGGTCCGTTTAGTAAAATGCTTCCATCTCCCTCTGTCCCTCCACCATTCTTCCTCCTGCACTCTCTTCTACTTTCCTTCTCTCACTTGCACACCTGCTACTATCTATTCCTTCTATCTCTTCCTTGGTCTCCCTTGTGGTCTCTTGCCTACATACGTCATATCCATTAAGTTGTAGCAGGCTATTAGTCCTAGCCCATACAATTACACCTGTTTGAGTAAATTATTAAATATAACATAAAATAATTCCAAAATAATTGTGTTACATACCCCGCCATTGGACGAGAACCAGTGTTGGAAGAATAACATGGGCGAGCACTGACCTTTGTTCGACTCCATACTACTCGAGACACAATGGCTGATTGCTCAAAGAGGGTTGGGTTCTAGCCTACCAGGGCGCATGTGACGTCACTCAGCTCTACAGCGTTCCTGTATGTTCAACTCCTATTGATCCCTTTGGAGTATATATTGGAAGCCTACCCCTCCTTGCTCCTCTGCTGCATCGGCTCAGCTCATAAATAACACCGAGCCCACAAATCAGAGCTCACTCCATATTCAAACTCCATATTAGACTGTCTACGAGAGACAACCTTGGTCAACCTCACAAATCAGAGCTCACTCCATATTCAAACTCCACATTAGACTGTCTACGAGAGACAACCTTGGTCAACCTTCAGAAGAATAACTCGGCCGCTGACAACCTTGGCCAGGATGGTTTGGTCGGACACCCCAGCGAAACGCAAAGCCAGGGAGATGTAATTATGTATCAATCTTTGTAAGCAAGAGAAATGTGGACTCTATTATTAGTGATGTAGGTTACCATATGTCATAAGTTAGTGGTGTGCCAAGTACACTAGCATCAGATATCACTTCACTTAGTTTGCGGAGTACAGGATGCCTCTATTAGGTGATTCCATTTAAAGTCATGTCAACAATAAGATGTGTTAGATGTGTTATTGTTGTTAAATGTTTCTTATTTACTCTACACAATCCATATGGCCTGTAGTTTAACTTGAGTGAATCTCACTCTCAAGCCTGTATGACTATATCTCGGTCAACGGCTCAGCCTGACAAGAAAGTTGAAGTTTGGTGGAACAAGGCCTGATGGTTGAGCCTAATTAGGTGATTAGGAGTAGTACATTTGCATGTAATATTTGTTTAGTATAATAGTTGTGGTGTGCAACTTGTGGATATGCCTTTACCCTTCAGGAGCGGCCCGCACACAAACATTTGTGCTCGTTTCTGGCCCCACTCAGGCACTGTTGGAGAGCTTTCCTGAGCTTTACTCATCTGTTGTAATGCACTCTATATTCAGCTTATTAGCTTAGTTCCTATAATTCTGACTGTTCTAATTTGTAACATGCCTGTTGTTAGTGTTAGGGCCTTGAAGCCAGAGTGATCGCTTTCCCTAGCTACTGACCTTAAGTCTGTTTTTTGAGAGTAGTGACGATACTATGTTGCTTTTCATTTTAGTTAGCTATAATAGCTCTAATAGCACTCTTTTCTTAAATTAGGATTGTTCAGTGAGGTTGTAGCTCAGCTAGTTTGTTTCAGTTCATAAGTGTTGTGGTAGGTTCTTATGCCTAACCTATTGTAGTTTGTTGCAACAAACATGATTTTTCTATGTTGTGTCAACCAATCAGGCTCGCCTGATTGTGGTTTAGTCGATTGTAATTCTTTCCTTTTAGAAAGATCTCAAAGCCTAGTTTAGGAAAGGAGTGTTATCTAATACTTCCAACCTAGGTTGGTGGTCTTAGTAATGTAATGGTTAAATGGCTCTTATAGCCAGTCTCATTTGGAGCAGCTCTTAGAGCAGATTGTGTTATAATTTCACTAATTTGATCCTTGCAAATTACTACTGTCAGGAATTAGATGGAAAGCTGGGATTGCTTTAATCCCTTTACTTGTATTTGTTATGAAGATTAGTCACTAATAAACTTAATATTGACTTGCAATTTTTTCTTATATTTTACGTAATATGAAGCAATCTAATTTTAGTGTTTTGTAACTTTGATACAACACTTCCACTGATGAGTGGAAACATCGCTTCAAATCTTCTTGGAATCCTCTCCCCTTCTATCCTCATTATGTGTCCATACCATCTCATCTTTGCTTCCTCAATATCCCAACTTTTGACCTTACATCTTCATTTCTAATCTTATCTTTTCTGGTGACAGCTAGCATGCTCTTCAAAATTTTAATTCCCATGGTCTCCAAATAATTAAATATCTATTACAAATATCACTGCAGTTATTAATTTTTTTTAAAGGGGTGGACGATTTATTAAAAAGAGTACACATAAAAAAACTAGGGATGGGTCCACAAATCCTTAAGGATATTCAATGATTCGAGACTAAAATCCTTTATTTTTATTTTTTATTTTTCAAGTGAAATTTTATTTAGAACTCTAATACTGATTATTGGTAGTTCATAATCATTATCAATTAGGATTAACTCAAGGACCAAGCGCCATACCAGTAATTTAACACTTAACAATACATGAATGTTATAGATCAATATTATTCTATTATACTGCCTCTTGTGTTCATAACTTTTTCCAAGATTAAAATTCGGGATTTGAAGGTGAGTTGGAGATTAGTATTAGTAAAATGGTGGAGTTGATCCCAACTCTTAAAAAACACCTTTTTCTAAACCCTGTTTTCTCATAACATTTAAGAAATCCCGTTTGAAAGCAAAACTACTTATTTCTAGTTCAAAGTGATCAATCTAGCATAATTATGTTTACTTTCACAAAATAAAACAATGAAAGTATTTATGTGCTTAATTCCAAGTTTTTAAAACAAATTTTAATATTTTTAACCAAAATTTATGATTATTGTATAATAGTTTATGTAAATAACTTTTTTGGTAAACAATGGTTTGGATTCTAATAATAGCTTTTTGGTATCACCGCTGGATAGCAGTAGTGGAAATATCTTTAAAACCCCGACCCTTTACATAAATTGTAGATCAATCAATTTAGAAAGAGAATGTTGGATCCCAAAGTTCAATTGTCATTTTCATCCCATCAACTTAATCTAGACTTAAATACATTTATCCAACAACCTGTTCATTCTATTATCAACTAATTTTAATGCAGATAAAAAAAATATTTGGAAAATTTAAAGGTCAGGCGAAAATATTTTAAATGATATCAGTTATTATATTTAACGAAGAGAAAGAACTTGTGATTGTTAAAAGTAGGAAAGTCTTTATGTAAAATATATATATATTTTCAAATGATACAAACAACTTTGATGTTAAAATTAACTCTTATTTGAACATTTTAAAACCGAAAATAATTTTTTTAAGACAAAGTTTCAAAGACTTATTTACGATACTATATGCAGAGTCTATGTATACTTGATACACTGTACTATAGATGGATTGCATCCACCTTTTCTCGCTCAACATAATGAATCTGAATCTTAAATGGGTATTAGAGGGTGGTATGATTTTTCTTCTTTCAATTCGGACTCATACCAGTAATATAAATACAATTTACATTATTTCTATAGTTAATGCTTTTAACCATGGCATACAAAATTAATGACTGTAATATGTAAGAGTTTTCTTGCCAATATAGCAATCCAAAGACCCCCCTTCTCAAAATAAAAGTGACTTACGAGAGGTATGACAAAAGGATCCTTGAAGGTGAGGCTGGCTGCAACAGAGAAGATTGGGTCGATGCAGCTGAACATGGCACCCATGAGGATCATCTTTCCTGTCTGGGGGTCAAGGGGAAGGTTGGCCAGATGGTACCCCAATGGGGTCAAGTTCTCATCAGAGTCCAAAGCATTCAGCGTATGCAGAAGCTGCAACACCACCAGTAATAGTCATGTAATGTCCAAAAATGTTTACATTGTCAACTTTTCAAGTAAGAAAGCAATATGAAGACTTTTTTAACTTAATAGGTGAAAAGTTATTAAGGGTGCTCGAGTAACTTAGACACATTACAAGCATATTGTAATTTTAAATGTGCAAAATACAGCGTGGGCAACAAAAAATTTAGTCCTGTTTTCCTTGTGTGGTTTGTTGCTGGTTGGTTGATTGGTATGTAATGTATAATGGAATAATGACATATTTACACGTCAGAGGAGGTGCTGGAAGTAGTTTCCACCAGTGGCTATGCAAAATTGTGGCCATCTTATCATGTTTAGCAACACCTGTAACACCTCACGTTCAATATTCCTAATATAAATTTCAATTAGCTGTTTCAATTCATCCACAGTCTGGGGATTAGTCTTATAAGCCCTATCCTTCAGGTAACCCCAGAGGTAAAAGTTACACACCTTGAGGTCTGTTGACCATAAAGGCCACAACCCTTTGCTCACAGTACATTCTTCTATGAATGCCGCATAAAATTAATGGAGGGACACTCGCAACGTATGACAGGTCTTGCTGAAAGAAACAATAATTCCGCTTGTGATTCGTTAACTGAGCAAATAATTACCCAAAGATGTCCATGTACATGTCTGTGTTCACATTCTAATTCGTGTACTCATAAATGCAAACCAAACGCCAATATTTTGATAATGGGGTGGCCTTTGGTGTAGCTTGTGTGAATTTTCTGTGTGCCAGTACCTATTGTTTTGCAAATTTACACACCTGAATATATAAAACCATACTTCATCGGACATTATGTATTGCAAGAGGTCCAAGAGACTGTCTGCAATCATATGCAGTAACCAATTGCAATATGCCACACGCTTCTCTCTAGCCCCCTCCCATCAGCACAAAACATATCCCACAAGTGGAGAGAAGAGTAAACAATTAGTTATTCATAGCTCGAAATATAATTATTCACAAAGCCATATTACTCAGCCTACTAGTGTAAAGTGGATGGATTGCAAATAGTAAAAGAGCGAGCACAGAAAAAGAGCCTTATTTTTATTAATTTATTTGGGGTATTTAATATGCACTTTCTGAACTGAGTGATTATGTCAGCACATGACATATTAACTTGGCTTTAGAACAGACACAACATCCAGCCAATTACTATTAATACATTACTGTGAAAGGGAAAACCCACATCTCACCAATGATACATTTCTAGGCCATGTTGGGAATTGAACCCGAGACTTTTAACTCAGTAGACAGACATGCTTATTGATTGCGCTATGGTGTCGGACTAGGACACAACAAATATTAACACTCTAAAGTACTACACTTCTTATCTTTTATTTTGAAACTAGACTTCTTATCTTTTATTTTGAAACTAGACTTCTTATCTTTGCTTTTGAAACTAGGTTAATGCCCCAAATTGTAGCGGCAATTGAAAAATTATAATTTCCTTCAACCATTATGAAGTGGTTAAAATTCCTTAGTGATGAACAATTTAACACTTTTATGGTGTGCTTTGCCACCATTTTATGACATATTTTAAAATTAAACCAGTTATGAGCACTGCTGTCACATGTACTTACTTTAACACATATTTTTAAGTTTTTTTTAAACCACATTAGAAATGTGTGGGCTTCTTCAAATATTTTAACAAAGTGATTGATTTAATCCCAACACCCCCACCAGAAATGTGTCGTTTTCCCTCAGCTTATTAGGTGAGTAATATAGACTATGCGAGAAGCGTGTGGGTCTATAAATTTCTTCCGGGAGTGAGTGCTGCAAGGCATGGCGCTTGTATGTGTTGCTTCCCTCTTCTAAATTTTCCTTTGTCCAATCTTCAAATATTGCAGACATCCATTCACCCAACCAGAGATTAGAAAAAAATCACATGACTAACAGGCAAATTGAACTAAACAACGGAGCGCCCAAAAGTTAGTGATTAATCAATTTGGAACGATTATTTCAATGTACACTGCAAAGCGTGGGAAGGCGAGGTCAGCCAGGAAGTTATCTTGTAGATTGGCTGGCTCTGAGAGTTAAACTAACCAATACTTGGCACTTCTGTCCTATCAGTTCTACACTAATAAAATTTACTCCATTATAAAATATATATTAATTTAGAATAACTAAGGAGTGGGAAAATTACTAACATTACAAATAACACTAAAACTATTCCTTTTACTGTCAAGTCAACACTTGGATTATTTACATTTGGGACACCTAAAACTCTATATTCTCTTCGAGTCACCAACCAGGAGAGAAAAGTGCTTTAATGATACTGACCCACCTTGAGCGATATCTCCAAGACCCTGGGATCAGGAGGGTCCATGACTCTCTGCAAGAAGGGCTCTGCTTGTCCCAGCTGCAGGATCTTGAGCTGCAAGATGACCTCTTCCAGCCGACTGCGTAGCATCTCTGGGAGAGGGTAGTTTTCCAAGGTCATCTCTCGCGCCCGTGTGTACAGGTGGTAGCAGACACCTGGTTGTACTCTTCAGAGTTAACATAAGAAAAGCAGATGGTTATAATCAATCATCCCAGCATTTTTAAAACTAAATCCCATTAACTAAATATGATTCAAACACACCCATTTTTTTATCCATAGGACTTTTTTTTAGATTTTATTTAGAATATAAATCATAGAAAACATATAAGCCATGAGAAATTATTCAATATTAAAAAAATGTCAATTCATATTCAACTAGATTAAAATAAAAGGTTTGAACTCTGGTCTAAGCGTTTGTCCAGGAATTAAGTTAGGATAAGTTGCCAATAGACAACACAATTGCATTAGAAATGTGCTAGTAAAAACCATTTACAATGTTCAAAATTGATGGCTCCTCACATTCTTCAAGGGAGTTATGGATTAAAGCCTTTCATCTTTAAAACAATTAAAAATCTAACCTTCCAGCCCTTCCCTTCCTCTGTCGAGCATTGGCCAGGCTCACCCACTCTGACTTAAGGGTGGCGATGTTGTTCTCCACATCAAAGTTCTTCATCTTGATCTTACCGCAGTCCACCACATACACAACATCGTCGATGGTGATTGAAGTCTCCGCTATGTTGGTGGCCAGGACAATTTTCCTCACTCCTGATAACAGTAAATTTATTAAATAGTTTAGAATGGAATATTTTAATCCTCATATCACTCAAATACTTAAGGATATTCAAAACTAAATTTTTATTTTTTTCAAATTTTGAATTCAAATTTATTAGTGATAGGTGAGATACAGTTTTTCAATTCAAAGTGAGGTTGGATTGAATAATATAAAATATTGCCAATATTGTCGTGGTCATGAACAAAGTGGTAGGAAAACTCAAGGAGGAAAGAATGAAAGCCATGATGTTTGAGAATGACTTGATTGTATGGGGAGAGAGGGAAGAGGAAGTACAGGAACAAATAAAGAATGCAATGAAGAAGGGAAAGAGTGTAGAATGAAATTAAACATGGCAAAGTGTGAAGTGATGGTGATGACAACAGGGTCAAGTCTAATAAAGCTATAAGGTTGGATGGAGTAGCGCTGAGAAAAGTGCATAGCTAAAGATGGACAGGAATTACTTTTTTATTTTGGGACGGGAATGGGATGGGTAATTAGTCAAAATATCGGAATTCAGGATGGGAATGAGAAATTTTAAAATTACTCTTTAGAATAATCTTAGATTTAAAATATATATTGATTTCTAAACTAATATGGCAAGACTTGTTAAATCTATAATATTATTAAAACCCGCTTCAGTGGTTGCATAGTCTAAGGCACCACTCTCACAATAGATTAGACTACCAATACTGGGGATATTTAGTTTGGATTTGGCCGGGTGTATCAAGAGTGGTTTTTCCTAAGTGGTTCCCCACTCTAGCCATGCAAATGCAGGTACACCTCTAAATTTAATCTTCCACATTCCTAAAACACTAGAGTAATTAGTACATAGGTGTATAACCGGAGAAAGTAATAAAATGCAGTGCTAATAAAAACAATAAAAATAACATAATAAAATAAATAGAAGTAAGCATGAATAGCATTTTTTAATCAAATCAAATAAAATTTTGAATTAATATCAAATGATACAATTAATAAAATAGTTAATTCCATTAAATTATATTTATGATAGAAATTATCTTTACTCGTTTAAAAATTGTGTTTTATATCTAATTATTTGCATAGGGGGAAAAAATACTACAAAACATGTTTGGCACCCTTTCAATTGGCTATAAATTTGAAACTGCAAAATATTATCTAGGTTTGAAACCTCTTAAAAGTTACTTTTCTTAAATGATCTCTTTAGGTTTGACACCCCTTAAAGGTGATTGTTTAACAGCACTGTGTGGCTCAGCAACAAAAGACACGCTGAACCCTCAAAAATGGTTGACCTTGGCAAGCTACTTCCTTTCCCCCCAAAAGATAGAGGAATATATCTGTCCATTTCTAAATCTTTCAAGCTCTTTTTACTTGCTGAACCCAACAAAGCACTGTTGATAGACAAAGCATAATAAGTAAGCACCTCCCAACTTGTCTCTCAACAAGATGTGGCAAAATAATTCCCTCCCCATTCTAGCCTCCAAGTTTGCTAAATAACAAAGAAGACTGTCTACCAAAGAGATTAACAATGATGAGTTAGCAGTAACTGCTAGAACATGAGCAAGCCCTTTATTTTGTTTCTTGGAGCATTATGTTTTGTTTCCCACTCAAAACTTTTCGAGGAGAGGGTCAATCTCGCCTGACCAACGGGGAATAGATGAATTCCCGACCTTCTCTTTCCCCCCCCTTTGAGGGTTCGGGATTCCATCCACCCCTATACAGACCTGTAAATGTATCTTGGAAGCATGATTGAGGAGAAAGGTGGAAGTAGAGAGGATTTAATGAGAAGAGGAAAGCAGGGAGAATATAGAACACACTTAACAACTAGACCTCAGACCATTAATCAACCACTTTCTACCACCATCCCAAATCTTGGTAAAATGAACATAAGGGAAAATACATCAAATAGCTAAATGTTAACATTTTTTTGTTATAATGAATTCAATATAGCATTCAGAGATTCAGTTAAATGTTAAATTACTGGTCTGGGTTCTGGTTGTTAAGTTTGTCCTGGGGCTAAGCCACCAATGTGCAGCAAGAGCTATAAAACAAATTCCAATTCAAAATGTATTTTTATTTTAATCTTCAATTCAATATATTTTCAAAACCTGAAATCTTTAGAATCCTTAGAGTTTGAAGATTTACTTTACACCCATTAATGTTTCCCACCTTTGATCCAGATGAGTTTTTTTATCCAAGCTTTTTTTTTCCACTATTGTGTAATGAAAAATAGCTAACACAAACCGTGTATTATAAATTTTATATAGTTTTCTGGTTTAAAATCAGTGTCTTCTTAATCTTGTTTATGTAACAATAGTTAACCTCAAGATGTTTAACGATTGTGTTTTTGGCGACTCTCAATACTCGAGACCACTGGGGAAACTTAAAAACTAAAACATGAACAATTTAGATAAAAATGGATTGTTGAAGTAAAATGTAATTTAGGCTACAATAAAAATAAATGTATAAAATAACAATTGTTGGCACTTTTGTGGGTTTATTGTTGTTTCCTTTTATCCCACATCCCAATCCTACCTATGGAATACCAGATAATTCTAATTTAACAAAGTATAAAATAGTATTGTTGAAACCAAAAAGAAGAGAAAAAAATATAACCAAAAAATTAATAATTAGACATAAACTGAAATGTTAATTAATTCTCTGCATTAGTCTGTCTTTCTGAAAGTTCATAAATGAATTCTGATTTTGATAGGGGAAAAAAAAAATTAAAGTTGAAGAGTTGGTTTGACCTCACTCATGAATTAGTCCATATTGAAACACCATCTCCAGAAATTTGTTTCACTTTAGTAATTCAAATTCTTCCACAATTTAAACGAAAAATAGACAGTCTTGTTCTTGCACATACACTTAGCTTTCCATTTTTGCTACTTGTACTTTAATTTACAACCTTTAATTCACTTTAAAATAATTTGAATTAGGAGCTCCACAGATTTGGCTCCATGTTGGATCAACACCGAGGAAGAAGACCCCGTCTCCTCTCGAAAGTCTCCCAAAATCAAATTTAAAAATGTTTTATTCTTTACTTCCAAGTCCAAAGAGAAAACTAATATATTAAAAACAAAAGATAAAAATTTGGCTATGGACTAGGGATAAAAATCAAATACAATGCAGGTTTAATATAAATATTGAAATATATCCCAATGAAGGTGAACAATGTTTTCATAAAAGAATTAAATGTTTATTTCTATCTGTCAAAATTGAAAAGCGCGCTCGTTTTGAGTTATTTACATCTAGTCTTGTTTCTTATTTTACAATCACGAGATCCACTACTCACTTGTTTGATAGCACTGAGCATGCGTTAAAACAAACATGGTCGACGTTGAAAATGAATACAAGAGTCAAACACACTTCTTAGAAGGATAATTAATATGTTTAATAAAAGGTAAGTGTTCTTCCTTAAATCAAAATTCCTTATTTAAATTATTTAAAATAATGTTATACGTTGTTCCTTCGTCCTTTTTATTTTATTTAATGGATGTAAATAGTGTTATTAGTCAGGCTGGCGAAACAGCAGCCGAACTTTTAAGTGCTTAATTTCACACGAAAATAAATAGGAAATTATTCACCAAAATTAAAAAGATATAAAGAAATACGAGGTAGGATGGCAAATTACGTTACAACCGGCTTACTCGGCCTGTCGTAGCTTCATATGCTTTATAATCTAACTTAAGACTAGAACAAGCACAACATTCAATCCCCGGCCGTTAATTCATCCTATGAAAGGGTAGGCCCACATTTCACCAATGATTAATTTTTCGACCATGACATGAATTGAGGGTTCAAGGATTCAAGGGTCTAATTCTAAAATTATTTATATAACATTTTAAACAAGTGTAATAATGAAAACTAAATCTAGACAAGATTATATTAAAACATTAGATAAATAGAATAATTACCACGAGGTGGTCGATCAAACACAGACTTCTGAGTGGTTGTAGGCATCATAGAATGGAGTGGTATCACTGTATAGCGAGCTATTGGGAATATAAACAATAAATTTACATCATTAATGGATATTCACACTACATTAGACATGACTTTATGCTTTTTTATATGAACATAAGTTTATGCATAATATTATAAATGGAATATGGTGGAGGATAGGGTAATATGGTGCACACTTTACAAGGTTGTCACTTGAATAAACTTTGTTGATATCGCTTAATTCCTTGACCATGTTATGTTTTATTTGAGCTCTTTGAGGAAGGCTTGTGAACTCCTTAACACAACTTGAAAAAAATGGGAGAGCAACAAAAAAGAAATGAGTACAGTAGTCTCTCGAAAACTCAACACTCAATAACTCGACACACGTATGAGCACACAGTTGTTGGCGCCAGTTATCACAATCCAAGGTCATTCAACTTTATAATCTCTCAGTTTGTTTGTGTATAGTGAAAGTCTTGCTGTGGTGTTTTTTACAAGTGCTGTGTTTGTTAGTTTCCCAATCCAGTAACGTGTTATTCAAATCAATACAATATTAAGTACAGCACTATAATGCATTTTGGTATATACACCATTATATTAAAACGTAATATATTGTATTGTACATATATTATTGTTACTGTACCAATAATATTAATCCTTGTTTAGTAAACATGCATCTTATGCAAGTTTAGTCGTAAAACTCGACATTTCATCAACTCAATACCATCTCAGTCCATATTAGGTCGAGTTTCCAAGACTATACTGTACCTAGTTCCATGGGTAATGCAATGTACCTCAGAGTGAAAAGAGATTTTATCTAAAGTGCTATTAATATTTTATATGTTAACACTGTAGAAATAATGAATATTAAAAAGGGATTGTTTAATTAGAATAGATAAATATTCTACAAATCCAAAACTTAATTCTAGTTTGTCAATTACTTCTGTATAATCAATAAAGTGACAGGTAAAATCTGGATTAAGGTGGTACTTACACAAAGGATACCTTCCGGAGTTTGTGATAATATTGTGAAGGGAAGAGATGTCTGCCCAGCCAGGAAGAAACACTAAAATGGCGCCATCTTCTTTAGTTGAACAAATGTGGTGAAGAAGAGCTTCCACGAGCTCCAGACAAATATCTTCGGAGTTTGGATTCTTCAAACACTCCAGGACCCTACTCGAATACTTTTTTTGCGACTGTAAATGTCTATAAAACATAAAAGTTCAAAGTGAAAAAGATAGATATTATAATATAATTTAATATATAATTTAGTTTTTGATTTTTCACATCACAATTTTAAATTATTTATTTTTATTAAGTACAATTAATTCAGGATTAACAAGGAGTGGTTGAGATATCCCATTGAAGCCTCAACATGGCAGAGGCTGAATATGGGTAAATGATGATGATGATGATGAATTAAAAACGCCAAAATAGGGCTGGGTTCCTTGAATTCTCAAGGAGATTCAAGGACAAGATAGACTCTCTCTGGACAGTACTAACATTTACTTTTAATGAAAAAAGATGACCTGGCGGTCTAGGGGTAAGGTGTCAGACTTCTATGCTGGCGGCCCTCGGTCCCGGCACAGATTTATCTGATTACCAAACTCTTCCTTCACCTCTGACAATGACATCTTGTGAATGTGGGGAATGCCAGGCCTCCACCGTGGTTCGGATTCCACAATAAACTGTAGGTCCTCCATTTCATCTCCCAATCACCCTATCATTACTCATTAGCATTAGTGCGTATAACCCGAACGGGTAGTAAGACGCGGTGCTAATAATAATAATTTTATGTAAAGTAAATCTTAATTTTCTTTAATGTAAGCCATACATATATAAGGAAGATTAAATTTATTTAAAAAAACATAATATAAATTTGTTTCATCACATTATCTTTATCCTCTACACTTAATACTTTTCTTTTATTTACATCCATTCTGTCTGCTTTCAAAGCCTATTTGTAGCTGAATCCATTAATACATTTTCTGAGGCAATGAGAGGTTAAAAGACTAAAGGTCCCATGTTATTGTTTAAAATGTCAATTACAAAGAGGATAAAATACATTTTCGATGTTAACTCCCCTTTGCCAGACTTTCCCCTTTGTAGCCCACAACAAGTGGCCTCCTAATAACCCAATAATTGAGGTTTTTCATTCTATTTCCTAACAGCTTTATTTTATTTTATTTTAGGTGACCAGTTAGGAAAATAAACACGCCGGCCAGAGAACTCTTGTAGAACTTCTTCCTTACCCTTTTCCTCTCCAACATTAATTTTTCACTGTGCATGCAAAAAAGTGGGATGTAATATAAAATATATGGTTATAAAACATATGGAGAACTGGAAACCATGATTTGTGAATATTTAATTAGTACCACTCAATATTAAATGTTATAGCTAAGACTGAGGGTGATATAACCTAGTTTGACTGTTAATAAGTTTTTCAATTTTTAAATATTAATATATTTTAAAGATTTTATAAATCTTAAAGAGGGGTTTGCCCCAACATAATTATAAGACAAACCTAGCAACCAGACCCCAGACAATTAATTTACCACTTAAATGAACATAAATTCACATTATAACAAAGTTGTTTACAAATTTAAAGTTTGTTTTACCCAATACCTTTTTAACACTGAAAGTAATAACTAGATTACCAGGATGATTTCAATTCTCTTTCTTTAGTAAACTAAACTCTGGGATAACTTAAAAGTGACTATTTACCTAACATATGGTTCAATAAAATCCTTGAATTCATCTACTTTTCTCAGCTTTGATTTGTTTTGTGGCATATGTTTCTTCCATCCTTGTTCTTGTCTAGGTGGTTTGAATGCTGTAAAACTAAATAAAAATAAAATATAATTAGTCCAGTGAGTTACAAACTTGCTAAGTTATAAATGTTGCTTTATATTAAAACAAAAAAGGACTTAGAAGACTGGAGAAGAGTTGTACTAAACGAAAACACCCAATTAACTGCCATTATGTTTCAATTTCAACAAAGTGATCAAACATGCTTTAATTGCCAAATCTCCACCAGCCATGAAACAATAATTGATCAGGGTTTTCCCCCATGAAAAAAGTCTTTTGAAATCATTAAAAAAGAAATGTGAAATGCTTGAAGTGGAGTTTGGTTGTGGTGACTGTTATAAATGTGAAGAAATGTGTTGTGGATTGATTGGCTACACTGGGGTATACAAGCCAGTGTGAAGGACAGTGGGTGTGGACAAATGTGGCCAGTCAGGAAAGTGAACTCCAAGAGTTTTCGTTACAGAGTGCAAAACTAAAACCATAGCAATTTATCACGTTTGTATTATGTGCAAGGTAGCCTCCAGGATTGTCTAGAATACAACAGTGACTCTTTAGGTATAAACACAACTTAAATGCCAAGTACCTATGACATAACTAGAGCCCAGTTTTTATGTAACTACATACTTTAATTCTGCCAGTTATAGATATGAAAAGCGAAATGACAGCAGATTAGGTTATTTGGAACTGTATTTCCAGTTTTGATGTATTTTTACATATTTTAATGAATTCTACATATTTTTGATGATATAACATAAAATTATATATGTTGCATGTTTTTTACTGTGGTATTTGTATTTCTTGGAGTAATATTTTCCAACCTCGAGAAATTTTTTTTATAAGAAACTTACTTTAATTACCTAGAATGATTTGGTGTTTACGTGTTTTCAAAGACCCAACAACAGTGTAGATTTTATTCAAAGTTTGTAGTGTTTGTTGATTTTTAAAATCAGTTATATAATGCCATTTATTCGAAGTCTTTAACTAATGGGAAATTAAAGTGGTGCAAAACAAATTAATCATGCAATATAACGCGCTCAGAAAGTAAATGTAAATGTGTATATTTAGAAAATTGTTTTTTCCATTAGATCTACTTCCTTCAGAAATTTGCAGCAGTAAAATTAAATTTTGTTTAAGTAATAAGGTGTATGTATGTATTGTAATGTATTGATTTGGATTAATCTAAATTATGTAAAAAGTCATAGATGAAGGTAATTTTTCTTTAAAGTAATATAGGTAGAGTATCCTTTTAAGATCCATCCATGAAGAAACATGCGTTTCTCAGAAATGAAGTGAAAAGGACTTCACCCCTAAAATATATTTTTTATACCGTCTTTCTTGTTAAAATATCTACTGCGTCAATTCTTGTTAAAAGGAACAACTTCATAGTATTTGGCAGAAGACGACATTTATCAATACCAATAAGAAGCTAGCCTTCACAAAACCTGTCGCCAGGACTCTTTCTATTGGTTAGCTTTTACATTGTTGACCAGGGGAGAAAATGCAAGGGGTATGTCATATATAAACCATTGTGCGTATGTTTATGGCATGAGGATGATTTCCGGGACCAAACATCTACACCGAGATCTCGCTCACGCACAAGTCAGTCACAGTCTAACACATTATAAAATAAATCACATCTATATCACAAGTGTGCAGTGATATAAAACATTTAATTGAAATATGTGCAAGTAATTTACTGGTGTAATATAAAAAAACCGTGTGTGAAATAACAGCCATCAACATTTCTCTTTCTTTAATTATAAATATACCGATTAAATTAGTGCTCGAACACGGGGCTATAGATAGCTGATTAAACGATATCTTTTCGTACAGTGATGATAGGCGCTCGATAACGGAGCTTAAGACAACCTATAAAACATCACAGCATATATCAGGGAATTAATCCGCAGTGAATCAATCGACGCCCGAAGCGGGGCGATTGATCACATATGACTACGATTGACGCCCAAAAGAGTGGTGCGATAAAACGATAGTATTACAGTATTATTTATGTGGGGAAAAGAAAATGTATTCAATGTTATATAGTTTCTACATATTTTAACTGATTTTGCATATTTTGCAGTTTACTACTAATCCAAAATTTGGGCTCTAATTATAACAATATACATGAAAGTACGCACAGGAAAGTGTTATAGGTACAAATAAAAGGAACAAACATTTTATATGACTTCTACAACGAAAAAAGGACACACAACTGCATTGCTGCTACTAGACAAAGAGGTAAGGGCTGCCTGTCCAAGAAATATTGATTGTTCTCACCTACCCAATCCCACAACCTAGGTTTTGTTCTATTATAACTCTTTAGAAAAGATATTAAAAAAAAAGACAGAGAATTACTTGGTTAAATGAAGAACATCTTCCAGGTAAAGTTCCTCTACAGGATAGGTGAATCCAGGAATATTGATGCTGGGACAGTTGTCATAGTATTTGGAGAACTGTTCTGCATTCAATGTCGCACTCATCAAAATAACCTTCAAATTCGGCCTCTGAAAAGGATCAAAAATAAATCTTGTCAACTCTTGATAAGACTTGGTAAGATGGTCAAAAACTTTTAAAGTATTTCTAATGTTCAGTCTCTGAACTGTATATATTTAATATTGTAAAATAGCCTCTGTGGAATAGTTTGTTTAATCTAGTTCATTTTGATTTAGTTCCCTATTTTTATTGGTTTGTATGTGTTCATTGTTCCTTGTTATTTGGTTCCCGCCGATTTTGAGCTTCCCTCCTTATTTTGTGAGTGGAAAGGAGGGGGAAGGTAGGTCGTTGGTTGCTTTTTGAGTTCAGTTCAGTGTGGGACTCTGTTCGCGTTGGGTGTCTACTATGACGTCCACTTCCTTTGCTTTGTAAATTCTTATTTATGTGTGATTCTGTGCTTCAGGCCCTAAAGGGGCCTCTTTGCTCCAAAACCCCTGCCAATCTTCGAGAATTGCCCAGGAATTAACAACCTTGTTCCCTATTCCTTCCTTTACTAACCCACAAGGTAAACCTCCATTTTCGCGGGACCTTATTTAGTAGAGGTAAGCACTTGTCACATTGTTATATACAGTCCACCTTTTATCGGTTTGGTTGTTGTTGTTTTTGATGCTAACAGTTTGATGACTGGAAAGAACATCTAAAATGTTAAAATAATGTGAATAACACTTTCCATTTATGTTTTATTTTGAAAATCTTTCTTCACGCATCTGTGAGAACATTTCGTCTAAATTCTATCTCGCTCATCCCCACCTCCTTGGTGTGAATAGATGTGTAGATCCAGGATAGGTAATTAGACACAGCGGGGGGAAAAACAACATAGAATGAATGACAACACAACACTAAACAATATGGTTGCATGAACCAAATCACAGCTAATGGTGGACAAGGAACCGACCTTGGGGATGACATCCTTTAGGATGGTGATGACAAAGTCACTGGTGACGTCTCGCTCATGGATCTCATCCAGGACCAAGTGGGAAACCTCTCTAAGTGCCGGGTCTGAACGCATCCACTGCAAAAGGATTCCTGTGGTGCAGAACAGGATTGACCCTTTCTTGCGACAAATCTTCCTAATGAATGAATAGCATGAAATTAGGAATGGGTTCAGTGAATCCTTTAAGTCCTCAAATAATGAACGACTTTTGAGATTCAAGGATTCAAAAGATATATTAACTTCCAATTTATTCTTCTAATTTTGACTAAGAATTTATTTTAGAGATCTTTGGAGGCTTAGTCCATTGTAGGACAAACTTGATCAAGTTTCTGAACATTAAGTTTCCACTTAAATTGTACTACTTATATTTTATATATAAACTTCCCCAACTCTACAACTGTGTGTAGATGAGAAAAAACTTCCGCAATAGTGCTCACAAATCACGTAATGTACATCATCATTACTGGGCCACTAAAATATACTAGGAAGCGACTCACGCCTCAAGTCGTATCTGGTATCCGGTGCTGTCAGCACCGCACACCTCATCCCTCTCGGAGGCAACCCTCTCTGCAACTGAGGTGGCGCTGATCCGACGGGGCTGAGTGCACACAACGTGGCAAGTTGAGCCTTCTCCTCGAAGAATGTAGTCGTCCAGGATAAATTGAGCCACTTGGGTTGTCTTGCCACAGCCTATCCCAAGGAGGAAAACAAAATTGAGGTATGAAATATGTAACCGATGACGAGAGTGAATTAAACCTATATAATGTTACTAAGAAACTAAGACAATTTATTTAAGTGGTGCTATTCCATGACATAAGTAAAGATTTACACTGTTAAGTGCATAGCAACACAATCACCACAGTAATAAATTTACTACCCTGAGCAGTTGCTAAGGTCTACATATGCTTGAATTAGGTCCTCTTCCTCACCTGTTTCTCCACTGATGAGAATGACCTGGTTCTCTCTGACCATATGTAAGATATCTTGTCGCATCTGGAAAGAAGGTAATTTCTTACGGAACTCTAGCATTTGGTTGTAACGGGTGCTGTTTTCCTGTTTTGCTTGCAGCCTTTCTTTCAAAATCTCATCCAGTTTACTGTCTTTGGCTAGGACTGATGTCATGAAGAGGGAATTATCCATCTTGGACCCTATACTTCCTGTAAAAACATATTAATCAACTTAAATTATCTTTCATCTTCAAGTTTTCACAGGACATATTTGGTTTACCGTAGAATATTTTCTTTTTTATTGATTTATTTAATCATATTAAATAACCAAATGATTTAGTTTACATTTAAATGCTGCAGTGGTTATGCACTTCAAGGCATCAGGATTGCAATAGATTCAAATTCTGATGATAAAGAGATCGAGGTTTGAATATTGGGAGAATACATATAAAGAGATGTTGCACAATTTATTTGTCAATATGGTTTTCTCGTCCTTTCTTCATGATGATGCAGGTGGAGTTCCTCGACACTACCTTAGAAATTAAGCCATTATAGAATGCTCACTAAAACTTTTGGTTTTACTTTACATCAACTTCTGTTTCCGGCCTGTGGCACGAGTCAGTTTTTTATTAAAGTCAAATATTTTCACCGCTGGCTTGATGTCCTGTTATAGCTTCATATATCCTATAATCCAACTTAGGATTAAGACAGGCAGAGCATCCAGTCCACAGCCGTTAATTCATCACTGTGAAAGGGTAAACCCACATTTCTCCAATGATAAATTTTTCGGACATGCTATGAATCGAACCAGGGACTCATTGCTCAATAAACAAACATGCTGCCACCTGAGTTAAGGTGTCAGATCGGTCAATTAATCTCTAGAATAATATTTTCAGCAAAAGTTCAGGTTTTTCTGGCAAAAAACAAACAAAAAAAACATTATTTTTAATAAAGTTGTGGTGACACTTTGAACAAATGATTCTGAATACATTTTGTTGTTGTAAAATGTGTGCTGAACAAGCAGCCAAATTTTAGTCCTTGAACAAGTATTATTTATATGTAATCCTACAAAATAGCTAGGGTAGTAGATTATTGGAATCTTACACAAGTGATTATCCTACAATCTAAATTATGTTTTAAAACACTTTAAATTACTTCAAGAAGGGTCTTTGTTTAAAAAATAAACCTAGTCATCACCTGATGTAAGACTTTGCCACAAGCCACCACAGATAGAACTCCTCCACCTCCCTCAAAAAATAGTTTGGATACAACCATGGAATTTATATAAAACCTTATCATTCTTTTCTTAAGATATCAAAAATTGTATTATATTTGGAAGAATATGTCCTATAATCCAACTTAAGATTAAGACAGGCAGAGCATCCAGTCCATGGCCGAATATAATACAATTACCTCATAAAGCAAAAAGAGGTTTTCCTTATTGAGTTATATCATTATATATTCGCATCCAATGTCCTTTTTCTGTGTTTGACCTTAATGTTATACCGTTTACATGTTCCTATCTATGTGTTTTATCATTCTTTACCATTTTCCCTTTTCTCCCTTTTTGGTTTTCTCTTTTAGGAAGTTGTGTTGCACGTTTCACACTCCTCCCTGATGAGTTCCGATAGAATGAAACCTAGGTCGGAGGATTGGGCGGTGACAATCAATTTTCTTTAAGAGGCAGCAGTGTAAAGTGTGAACTCTGTTCTTCTTTTCATTGTAAGGGCCATATTGTGTTTGTCCCCTTTTACATGTTTCTATCCACTTTTCCTTCTTCCAAATATAATACAATTACCTCATAAAGCAAAAAGAGGTTTTCTTTATTGAGTTATATCTACTTAGTAAGAGTGAGAGTGGAAAACCATTTAGGAAAAAAAACCTCAATACAAGAGGCTGGGATTGAACCCCAATCTCCAGGTCTACTGCAGTCTATCTATAAGATAAACACCTTAGACCATAAGGGCACCAAAGTGGGTAGTAATAGCTATTAAATAACTATTTTAAGTCTTCAAGCTTGTAATACATGCAGAAGTTAAAAAAACAAAACAGATCTGGAGCTTCCTACTTTTACCTTATTACATAATTTGTAAAATTTAGGCTGTCTATATTTATTTGATTTGAAATTATCTGCACTGTTTTTTTTCTAAGCTCTGTATCTTACTACCTATTCGGATTGGATGCTTAGGCTATGTACTAATTAAGCTAATTGTTAGGGATGTGTAAAGTTGAATTTAGATAAAGTGTATCCACATTTGTATGGAGAGTGGGAAACCATTTAGGAAAAAAATAACCCTCAGTACACCCGATATGGATCAAACACTGAGCTTCCTGTCATCATTAGTCTTGTCCATTGAAAGAGTAGTAAATTAGACCATATGGCCACCGAAGTGGGTTATCTGCACTTTTCACCCAGTCAAGATCACACTTTATGTAACAGTAAAAATAAACACTCAAGGTGTACTTCTGTCAGTATCCCCAAGTAATTATATAAAGTTTCCACTTTTTATGTTTTATTTTGGAGTTGCCAGCACTGGTGATTACGTGGTTTAAGAAATCAGGCTCGCAATATGTGCAAAAAGTCACAATCAAAAGGTTTACCAAGTGTGTATGTAAAGTTTAAACTTTCTTCTTAGTTTATTGTTTTCTGACTAGTAATTAAACAGTTAACACATCGATCTTACACGTGATTTAAAAATACACCTGCGGGCAATCTTTCATATTGTGCTCTTACACATTTATCCTGCAATTTATCCACTTTCACTCTTGCTTAATATTCTTGCACTGCTTCCTCACAAAATTCTTATTTAATTCAACTACTGAGATCACTAGGAAGTGATCTGTTACCCATTCAGCTCCACACACAGCCCTTGTATTCTTTACTAAACTTCTAAAACTTCATTATACACCACAAGATCAATCACTGTTCTCGAATCGCCCCTTTGCCATGCATACAAGTGAATATCTTTATGATTAACCCACGTTTGACACAAATAAACCTTTTTCTAAACAAACTAACTAGCTAACTCATCACCATTCTCGTTCATCCTGTCAACACCATGCCTTCCTAACACTCTCTCTGAATTCTGTTTTTCGATACCCACCTATACATTCCTATCTCCTAACAAGATAATTCTTTTATCCGGTTCACATGCATTCAAGATTTCATTGAGCTCATTCCAAGACTCCACCCTCACATTCTCGCATCCACCCTCCAATGGAGCAATTCCAGCAACCAACATAATTCAACAAATGCCTATTTTCATACGTATCCATGGAAGTCTAGATGACACCAGCTCATACCTTCTCACAAACAGCTTAGGATTAAACCTAGTCCCTGACTAACACCTTACCCATTCACCCATATCTGACCACAGTGCAAGGTTACCATCACTTGTCATCAAAACATATTTCTCTTGCCGCTTAGTTTCACATACACACAAAATATCAATTTTTCTTCCAATAATTTCCTTTAGCCCACACTCCTCTCACATTCCGATTATCCATGTTCACGCCAGCTTGTCAAGAGATAGGCCCTTCATTTTCAACCTCAGCTGCCCATCATAATTTTGGTCATCTGAGGCTAAAATGTGCAGTTTCTTTTATTAATTGGTTTAACAATTTTTCTGGATTTAGCATATTTATAATTTTAATTAGTTTTAGGTGACATGTTTATTTTACTTTCAAATTAATAAAAGGTAAAATATCTGAAAGTCATCCCATCTTCCCCCTTCATACTGAAAAGTATATCCAATATTCTTGAAGAAGCTTAGCAACACAGAGCTACTTTTTTTGATTAAAAGTAATCAATTAGACTACTAACCACTCTCAAAGCCACAAAGCTTACATAATCAGCAATGATCAAAGCCCATGACAACACTAACCTGTAATGTTCTGGAGGAACTTTCGCTTAAATTCACTTTCCCCAATGTGACTATATTTAATAGATGTAGTTTCCCAGTTTTCCGATGCACCAGGTACAGAGACACTGGACAAATTTGGTTTACAAGCTTCACTATCTTCCATGACATCATCCCAATTATCAGGCACTTTAGTATTGTTACTTCTTTCCCCTGAAAATTTATCAAGTCGCTCACTTTCTTTAGTTCCACTTTTTTTGACAAATTCCCCTTTTGTTCTAAGAGTATCACTGAAAATGTTTGATTTTGATATATCCTTTCGTGCGCCACAAAGGTAGGGAGTTCTTATAGAACAAAGAAGATCTTCTATTTGTTGATGTCGCCTTGGATCCAAATTAACTGCAAGTCGCTGTGAAAAATTAGAATTTAATGTACTTATTTGAGCGCTAAAATACACAAATAATACACATATATGGGTCAAGTTTACTTTATAAAAATAATCATAATCTTCATTTTAGCGAATACTCTTAACTTAAATATGTATCTTTAAAAGCATGGTATGAATCAGATTTTTAGTAAGTGTTTAATTAATGGCCTAGGTTTGGCCGTTAAGTTTGTCCTATATATATATTATATCACTATAAGGAAATTATTTGATATGTGAACATATATATTTTTTGAATAGTGAGTCTGAAATGTTTTTGAGTTCTAAGGTTATGTGTTTTTCCTTTAAGACTCAAGAGACTTGATAGATTGAGTATTTGAAAGATCCATTGCTAAATAAAACATTTGACAATGCTCACGAGAGCATTCAAGCTACACATTTAAATCAAATGTGAACAAAAAAGTGGCAGTTCACCAAATATCTAACTACGGCATGTCTACAGCAGGAAGTATGTCGGATTTTCAAAATATTAACCAATTTGAAAGATGTTTTACACGTTTTCTTCAACGTATATATGAATTTTTTTGAATATAAAATTTTGTTGCTACTTACCAAGTCAAATTTTTCTTCCTCTTTCTTTTTATTTTGCAGGGATTTTTGACGATACCACATTCCTAAAACCAATCAATGATTTGCTATTAAGTATTTTCATAAAATATGTTTACACATTTCCTCTAAATTATACCTTCCTCATCCCTATATCATCAGTGTATATATGAGGATGAACCAGACAAGGTAAAGATGTAGATAACGAGACAAAAAAAAGTGTTGGTGGGCACACATTATAAATAGTAGAATTATTTAGTCTGGTTTGAGATAATGGGGTCAAGGTTTGAATCTTGATTGTGTATTAAGAGTGTTTTTCCTGAAATGTGTTCCATTTCTCCCTCCACCCAAATTTGGGTACATTAGTGTATTTTTTCTATGGCGTCTTAATACCCATTTGAGTTGAATACAATATTTATGCCTAAATAGATAGTGAGACATGATAATAACATTGTGGCTATTGAAATAGCCCTTTTTTTACATCCATAACTGTTTCCCGTCTGTGGTCTGGGTCAGTTTTTTATTCAAGCCATATCATTTTCACTACAGGCTTGCTAAGCCTCTTATAGCTTCACATGCCTTATAATCTAACTAAAGACTAGAAAATACATAACATTCAGTCCCCGGCCATTAATTCATCAATATGAAAGGGTAAACTCCCATTTCACCAATAATACATTTTTCGGCCATGTCGGTAATCAAATCCGGGACTCTTAGCTCAGTAGACAGACACGCTACCAACTGAGCTAAGGTGTCGGATATTGAAACATCCCTAAATGGTGACCATTAAAAGAATGGTTTGGTGAAACATTTAATAGAAGTTAACTTTAGTGAAACATTTAATAAAAATTGACTAATATTTTGGGGCAACTTAGGAAGTAAATTTATTAAGTTTGAAAAATATTACTCTTACTTGCACAACATATGCAATGATTGCATTAAAAATGGAAGAACAATTCTACCACTACCAGGATGAACAGAGTTATGACCTTCCTTTTTATTTTATTAGTGGCTGGAACCTAATTTTTTAGGTTAACTATGAATCACCCATACCTTGCCTGCTTTTGCTTAATATGATGACTAAAAATTAATCTCAAGCGAGATTTAAGCCAGTTTCTTTCAGAAGTCAGCATTTGAAAATAAATGTTCTAAGGTAAGTTAGTTGACTAATATGTGTGGTTTATAAAGTATATATACAAATATAATCAAACTTGGTTATAAAAGCACAAATATTATGAAATCACTGCTGCAATGAGTAAAAAGCTATAATGATTTTAATTCACAATGTATTCCCATAAAATTGCTCAATTTTATGAGTGTAATAGGCCCACACGGATATACTGAAAGGAGTGCGCGCGCGCGCACGCACGCACACACACACACACACACACATCGGATTCTTCTTCTGCAGGTTGTCATAGATGCTAGGTCACCCCTTTCATCTGGTCTATTCCAAGAATACCTCTCCAGTGTCTATTCTCTGGCCTTTCTCTACCAGTTAACCCAAACATATATATATATTTAGCACCGCGTCTCACTACCCGCTCGGGTTATACGCTTTAAGTACTAATTACTCTAATGGATTAGGAATTGGGAAGGTTGAATTAGAGGAAGTGAACCCGCATTTGCGTGGAGGGAGAGTAGAAAACCGTTTAGGAAAAACCACCCCCAGTTCACCCGACCGAGATTCGAACCTCGATCTCCCCGTCCTCAGCAGTCGAGCAGTTCAACACGACAAGCGCGTTAGCCAACTAGGCGGGTAAACCCAAACACCTCCATAGCCGTAATATAAAATAGAAAAAAGCCTATCCATCAGAAACATATCTACCAACTAAAGAATGTGTTTCTTGATTGGTAAGAAAGTAAAAATTATTTGTGAGTTAGAAAGTGGTGTAGGAAAGGTTGAAGTGTGTAAAAAAAAAGCTTTGTCCTCCTCAACAGTATTAAAACTGTGGAAGATTAAAGAGGTACACATATTGGCATTGGAAAACAACATTTAAGCAAAACAAACAATTTAGAAAGTGCAAACTTTCAAATGTTGAAGCATTGCATTAATGGTTCATTACACAAATAAGTGCTGGATTTTCAATAGACGTGAAGGTTCAAGTAGAAACATTTGCTAAACAATTTGATGTAATGAAAATATGGTTGGCTGAACCAATTTAAAAATCGACATAGCATTGTTTATACACAAATAATTGGAGAATATTGATATGCGGATCCAATAATTGGCAAATACATTGTTTGACAGTATTTGGGCAGAAATCAGGAAATATTTCAACAATGAGTAAATCATTTACTACACTAAAAAAATGACTTTTTGTATAATTTGGCACCAGAAATTTCATTTAAATTCAAAGGGGAAAAAATGTGTTGGTAGAAAGAAAAAAAAATCAAAAATTAGCTTGGATGGTTTTCATTTGCCCAAGTAGGATATGGATAAAAATAAACTGTTGGTTTTAGTAAACTCATTAAAATCTTAGTGTTTCAAAAACATAAGGAAACTTAATATGGAACAAGAAATCTTGGATGACTATGAATATTTTTCAACAGTAAAAGATAATCGGTTAAATTTTATTCTTAGATAATAAATGTCCTGCGCATCCCCAGATACAAAATTTGTCTAACATTAAGCTAGTGTTTATGCCTCCCAATGTGAAATCTATTTTACAATCAATCGACATGGGTGTAATCAAAAATTTGAAAGGATCTTATAGAAAATTTAGAGTTCACATTTAATTATTAAAATGAATCAGAAATGTAACAAGTCTATATCAGAATTAGATACTATAAATTTATTGAATAATGTGTGGAACAATTTTACCTCAATAACCATTTCAAACTGCTTCAATATATCAAAATTAAACTTGAATTAAATTTAAAACGTAGGTGAAGATTATAGAAATGAAGAAAACTTGCCACAGTCCAAATGGTTGCTATATAACAACCTTTCAGGTTTTAACAACATTGATGAATTGTACGAGTTGATGATATATATATATATGGGTGCAGAGAAGGACAAGGGTTGGCTTTTTGTTAATAATCAAATGTGTATTGTGTTCTTTATATACGAATAAATAAAATAATAAAACACAAACATAACAGACTGTGAAATTAAATAAAAATCAGAGCTAACAATCTACTAGGCTCAAGCTGCAATTGTTTTAAGGGAAAATGTGAGAAATGTCAAAGTGAAATCTTTGTGTTAATACAAATAATCTGAAGGTAACATATAATTACAATTTTTTTCTCTCTAATATTACTTAAGTTTTTTTTTAATATAGCTTCTTATAAAGTTAATTTGAGAATTTAAAAAAATTGGAGGTATATTTTACTCCTTACTTATATAGCAACTAATGTTTGTAATGAAGAAATTTTGTCTGCCTCCTTGGTGCTCATTATAAGCAAGTTCAGTTGTAACATGGTAGTAAATAAAATATATTTTCACCAACATTTAAATCTTTAAGCATGTTTTAATGCTTCTAAAATAGCTAGCAATTAGTGTTAAAGCCTTTTGTAACCTACTATCCTTTACCTATATCCTTTCCTTTGAGTCCTGAGGGGTGACCACCACGACCACCCCTTCCTCTCCCTCGACCTTGTCCCATGAAACTGCTGCCGGCTTCACTACCATCATAGTTGCCCCAGTTACCATTGCTTCCTGCAAGAAAAATTATGTGTGTCAATACATATTTTAAGTAATTCTTTCTTGCATTTATTTTTATCGAAGCTTTCTCCTTTCAATCTAGACTAACAAGGAAATTAAATCTTTCTATAATTTACTACCAGGGCCGTTTCTACCACTAGGCAAGACTAGGCAACAACATTTTAGGTGCTGCAAAAGGCTGGAATTTTTTTTAATTCGAAATCAAACAGTGAAAAAATTAAGCAAATTAGGAGAAAAAAAATGAAATAGAGGAAAAATGAAAACATCAAATTGTTTTCAAAAGCATAAGGACCGATTACTTAATGAAAGTTTACTTTGACTAATGTAAACATTGCCTCTGCCTACCTCAAAAGTAAGAAAGTAAAGAGCTGACACAGTATGAAATGTAAACAAACAATCTCATGACCTTGATTCATCTATGCCGAGTGATGGAGGGAGGGGCTTGCACAATGACTTGTGATCATGTCGCGACTTGATACATCCCTCTCTCTTGTCGTTTTTGTCTCTGCAGGTCTTTTTTGTCAGTTGTATTGAGTGGTTCTGTTGATGTTTTTAGTGTTACTATTAATTATTTATTTTTGAAAGAAGTTACAGGAAAGTTGGATAGAAACATATAAAAGGGACGAAAACAGTATGGCTTTATCAATGAAAAGAAGAACACAGTTCACACTTTACATTGCTGCCAAAGGACAAAGAGGTAATGGTTGCCTCTTAAAGAAAATTGATCGTCACCACCCAATCCCTCGACCTAAGTTTCATTGGCTGCAATTTAAATTGTGAACAGTGTTTTTCTTTTCATTGTAAGAGCCATATTGTGTTCGTCCCTTTTATATGCTTCTATCCACCTTTCCTGTACCTTATTCCAAATGTAATGCAATTGCCTCATAAATCGAAAAGAGGTTTTTCTTATTGAGATTTATTTATTTTTGATAATCGATCAAGAGCTAGGTTGTGTACTTCTCTTTCAACATATCTAAAAGTTAAGTGCAATTCATGTTTCTTATAGAAGAGATAAGTTAATATTAATGTTATATAATTATTTCCTACCAACCTACCTACATAATTGTGAATAAGTGTGAGGGCTGCGAGAAACAAAATGGCACTGGCTTAATAATTTAGATTTTGTGATAGCTGGCAGAAAACAAACAGCAAAAAATAATTAATTTGTGAACAGTAAGCCGATTTGAAACATTTTGTGTAGCAAGATACAAAACGGAGAACCTCAGACTTTCAAAAGCTCATTGTGTGCATACATATGCATGATTGTGTCTGTAAAGTGTAAAATGTAGGCATATTTAGTAGCATCGATTGCAAATCTGTTGGAGAGCAGCCTATATTTCCCACATTTATTCATACTACTTAAGAAAAGGGAGTAGGACTTTGGATGAAATAAATCTTCGTTTAAATTTTAGTGAGAAAAAAACTATTGTCTTTTCTCAAACAAATTAGCTGTTGTTTTCTTAAAATTTGACATATATGCAAAATACCATCTTACTATTTGATATAATATTTGAAATGAGTTAAAATCAAGATATTGACTTTAAAATAGATTTATGAAAATTGTTTCCATTAATGTTATTGGCTTCTTAAATTTTTTGGTAATAATGTTGTTACAATTTTCTAATTCAATATACAGAATTATTATATACAATATTCAGAATTATTATTGCCCTATATTTTTTCAGGCAGAAAGGATCAAAAATGGCAGGCAGGAAAAAACTTTCAGGTGCTCAATACAGAAAAAGAAAAACGGATAGAAAAATAAAAACGGATAGAGAAATAGAACTATCCAAATTGAACGGGTCTATTGAAAAATTTCTACGTCCTCCAGAGAGTTAACTTGAAACCGTTGAGGCATCAACTTCAACCTCAGAAAAATATGAAAATATAGGCCTACCAGACAAGGAGATAGAAGTTAACAGCCGAGAGCAAGAATAACACAGTGTAGTGGATATTGCAAAGAAGAGTCTTTAAAATTAAGATGGTGATCAAAGTAAATGCCCGAAAATAACTGAAGAAAGCATAACAATAGATTATTTAGATCTTGCTTCCTGGGAAGACTTACCAATAAGTGGAGACAAATTAAGAATTCTTTTGGTTGAAAATGGGCCAAAACAAGTGAGCAAATATTTCCTTTAGATAAGAAAAAAAGGAAGTTTTCAGCTGTACATTATAAAAGAAAACTTCCAAATGGAGAAGAAGTTTACTGTGAATACCTCCAGTATTCTGTATCAACCAATAAAGCTTTCTGTTTTTGCTGAAACATATTTGGCAGAAATTTAAGATCAAGTACAAGTCTCACTCAGAATAGATGTAACGATTGGCATAACCTATCATCTTATTTAGTTATTTAATGTTTGATGTGTTTTATTGTTTAATGTTGAATACAAGTTCTCACTTTCCCTACTTTATTTCCTCGGATTAAATAGTTCAGGTATTACAGCGTAGGGCCTACAAATTATTTGTTATCATTAAAATATATAGCAAGAATATAAACTTTCCAATAGTAATAAAATTACTATTATTGCTAATCAAAAAATAAGTTATGTAAATTTAATTTTAGAAATTAAAATAAAATCTCAATTTAATCACCCGAAAACTTCCGACCATGCTTGTATTTAGTTTACTATCCCTTCGATCCAACTGGAAACCTCACAACTTTTTATTTCAACGTCATCAAAGCTATTTTAGCACACGATTTTTCATGTCTAAGAATATAGTCTAGTGAAAACTATCCCAACCTAACTTAACATAGCCTTTACTGAGTCAGATAAATTTCCTTATTAAATCGGAGGGTAATATTGTTAAAGCAGGCTAAGCTAATTTATGTTTTTTTAAATATTTTTATGAGAAGGAATGAAATCAGACCAAGCTATAGAATAGGAATCTAATAGGACCATGGATTATTTAATGGCAGTGTTCAACGAGACAGTGGTTTAACATTAGATATGGTAATGTTATGCAACTTATGAATGTTAACAAAATTTCTTTCTTTGTCTATAACATAAAAACTACTATTTATATATTTTATATGGGTAGGCTACACAACAAGAATATTATGAATTGAATACTAATAGCAATATTAAAATAGTTTTTTCTTATGAATGTTAACAAAATTTCTTTCTTTGTCTATAACATAAAAACTACTATTTATATATTTTATGTGGGTAGGCTACACAACAAGAATATTATGAATTGAATACTAATAGCAATATTAAAATAGTTTTTAAATTTTAAAAGTAGGGGTCTACTAACCTAAATCTCAGAAGAAAGTACAAATGTTCCAACACAACACCAAAAGTATTATGGTTGTTGTTATTGTTATTATTATTATTAATGTAACCTAGAAAAACCAAACCTTTAATGTGGTAAAAAAATATTTTCCCTAAAATATCTTACCATAAAATAATATATTTACATAAATCAGATCATTAAGTTAGTATTCATAAACATGTTCCCATCAGTTTTCACAAGGGTGACCGGGTGGTCTAGGGGTAAGGTGTCGGACTTCTGTGCTGAGGGTCCGGGCTTCAATCCACAGTTACGCCACAGATTTATCTGATTGCCAAGCCCTTCCTTCCCCTCTGACAAGATGTGTATTAATCACAACTTGTGAATGTGTGGAATGCTCGGCCTCCACCGTTGTTCGGATTCCACGTTAAACTGTAGGTCCTCCATTTCATCTCATCAATCACCCTACCATTACACATTAGCGTAAGTGTGTATAACCCGAACGGGTAGTAAGATGCGGTGCTAATAATAATAATAAAGTTTTCACTAACACATACGTCCATCTTAGATAATTTATTTTGACAATATTGACATTTATAGCTTAATATATATTTTTATTTATTGATGGATGGAAGGTTATAAAGATTAGGTTGGGATAGTTTTAACAAACATTTGATAGCATGTACTAAGATGTCTATGACACCATTTCAATATATTAGTGTTGACCTATTGCTCAATTCAGGATCCGATGTTCATGGGTTCAAACCCAGCCAAAGTCAACAGATTTTTCTTGAGTGATAAAAATCTGTACCTCAACTTCCTTCACAGGGGATGTAGAGCCGTCGGTCCAATGTTGATTGTAAAAAAAAAAAACTGAAAGGTATATGAAAATATCTTTCCTGGCAAAATTGGTAAGCCCTTTTGTTCTCATTCATAGAAATACTTGTGTGCTGATATAATCAGTCAGTTCAGAGAGTGCATGTTAAATACCTCAAATAAATAAGTACAATATATTAAGCCTCCTTTGTGAGGTTCCCAGTTGTGGTCAATATGTTCTACAGTTTACTTCTTATAATTTTATTAGTATGTAATGGAATGTAAAACTCAAAATAAACAAAATAATAATTTCACCAGTTGTTCTCTATTGGTGTGAAACGTTGTCTCTTATCTTAGACGAGGGGAAAAAAAATTAGGGTGCTCAAAAATAAGGTGCTTAGTAAGATATTTAGTCCAATAGGAAATGAGGCTACTGGAGGATCAAGGAGGTTAAATAATGATGAATTGCATACCCTGTACTCACCACAAGATATTGTTAGGATAATCAAGTATAATAGATTATGGTGGGCAGGACATGCAGGATGAATGATGTAAAATAATCAATCAGTTTGGAAAGTGCATGTTAAATATCACAAATAAATAAATCACTTGCAAATAGTTGTTATATTAATTATGTTTTAATTAAATTTTATTTCTTAACCACAAATATGGTTATCTAATTTTTACAATAATAATTTACTGACATGTTTGAAAAAAGCACACAATCAGGTGAATATGAGTGTGTTATGGAATGTTCTTAGAGAGTATGGTGTGGATGTATGGTTATTATTATTATTATTATTATTAGCACCGCGTCTTACTACCCGTTCGGGTTATACGCACTTACGCTAATGTGTAATGGTATGGTGATTGTGAGATGAAATGGAGGACCTACAGTTTAACGTGGAATCCGAACCATGGTGGAGGCCTGGCATTTCTCACATTCACAAGATGTCTTGTCAGAGGTGAAGGTAGGCTTTGGTAATCAGATAAATCTTTGCCGAGACCGAGGATTGAACCCCGGCCGTCAGCATATAAGTCTGACACCTTACCCCTAGACCGCCAGGTCACCCTAATTACACTAGTAGGTTAGGAATTGGGAAGGTTTAATTTAAAGGAAGCCCCCATTTTCATAGAGGGAGAGTGGAAACCACCGCCAGTTCACCCAAGCGAGAGTTGAACCTCGATCTCCTCGTCTTTGGCAGTCTAGTTAAACACTAAACGAGTGTGTTAGCTAACTACACCACCTAGGCGGATTATAATCCTCTTAATCTTAAGATATTTTAGGATATCGATATTTCAGGAATAACAATATAATGTCGATGTATGGAAAATAAGAACTAAAGTTAGGTTGAAATTATTTATAATGAAAATGTTTACTCTTATTATTAACATTATTCTGGTTTCGTTAGATTTTATAGCCATAAAAACCTTATTATGCTGCAATTGAAAAGTTTATTTTCATGTATGTGAAAATGCTATAGGTATATCAAAGAAAAAGTGTCAAGAATCGAACAGCCTTGGCATATTATTCTCAAGATTTTTTGAAAATATATTAAAAAAAGGGCCCTACTCATTAATATTATTATTAGCAGTTTCTTAGTACCCATTCGGATTATACAAACTTATGCTAATATGTAATGGTAGGGTGATTGCGAGATGAAATGGAAGACCTACAACTTAACGAGGAATCCGAACCAAAGTGGAGGCCTGGCCTTCCACACATTCACAAGTAGTGATTAATATATATCTTGACAGAGATAAAGGGTTTGGCAATCAGATAAATGTGCCAGGACCGGGGATTGAGCCCCGGACCCCCAGCACAGAAGTCCGACACCTTACCCCTAGACCCCCTGGTTACCTCATAAATATTAAACTGACCTATAACTTATTTTATAATTTATTGAAACGAAAATAAGACATATGGGATAAATTTAAGCGGGATTTTCCAGAATATAAAAAACGTATATGTTAATTTTAAGGTTCCCTTTTACCTCAAAGAACTAACCTTCATCACGAGAGCTATAGTGGCGTTCAAAATCTCTCATACTGTCATCTCGTCTGTTAAAAAATCTGCCACCTCTTCCTCTTCTTGACATATTTTTTGGAAGAAAATAAGTAAGAAAAATGTTTGTTTTAACTTCCCATTTCATTTATATTTTGAAACCTCTTTCTATTACAATTGAATAGTGTTTAGCAACAAACAACTAGGCGCCAATCTCGTTTCTTTTTTTGTGTATGTGTTTAAAAGAGTCCTCTCCTCTCTATGTAAATATGAAAATGTTTCTTGCATTGTGCTGCCATCTACAGATATCCAAATTAGGGATATTCGATCTTGGATCAATCTTTTAGAAAATCGATTCTTTCCCCTCGATTAATCGATTTTTAATCGATTCAAAGGCCTTGATCTGATTTACGTATCGATTCTTTTTCTAGCGATTTCTAAAAGATCGAATCGAAAGATCGAAACAAATCAAAATTTCAAATCAATTAAGGAAAATTTAATTTTGTTGTAGGCCTTAGGAAATGTTTTGTTGACTATTTGTACTAGGAAAATTTCGAAACCAAGTCTTTCAATCTTGTGCTACTAATTAGTTATTATTTGTCTTTATTTAGTAAAGTGAAGAGAATAATCCACTGATCTGCACTTATCACGTCTAGGTTCTGTAAATGATCACATCACGTTTTTATTCTGTGATGTATTTATGATGAGGTGTTGGCCAAAAAGTCAATAGTTTGAAAGTATTTCGTAAAAACCTCATTTTCCCCATAGAGATTTTGTAGTTATAGAATGCTTTCACCTACAATCTACACTTCCACCAAGCTAGTGATTCCCAAGTTTTGAGACACGCCCTCCTACAAAAAGTTGTGAGGTTTCCTCAAGGCGGATGCCAACAAGTGTGTTTAGTTTGAGTACAATCACTAGTTCTCGAACAATTAATTCAAACAAATAAGGTGTACTGATTTCACAGTTTCTGAAAGATTAATTCGCTGCTACCGAGGAAAGAAAATAAATGCGTCCCTCTCTGGGGTTTGGAGGTTAAGGTTCTGGTTTGTCTCCAATATATAGCCTGATTTTCTTAAGAATCTTCTGGAAGCTCCTGAATCCCCAATCTCCCTTTTGATTCGGAGGGCAAAAACCTTTAAAAAATACATAATTTTACTAACTGCCTTCTTCCCCTCATATAAATATGATTTTCTACCAGCACTGATTCTTCTCTTCAAGTAAAACATTTAAAGTGCTCCTCAATGTGAAAAATAATTATAGTAGGCCTACCACCACACACAAGTGCATCTAAATTTAAAAATTGGAAAACAGAACAGGAACAAAGTGTACATTGTATGTAAGGCCACACACATTATTTAAATCACTGCCCTTTGTGGTTACCACAAAAATAATTTAAATATCTTCCAGAGGCATTTAATGAGTCATACATTTTTGCTGCCCCCTCCCCCTAATACATTTTGACGCCACCCCCACCCTCGGTACATTTTGACACTTCCCCGCCCCTCCACTCAATACATTTTGACGCCACCCCCACCCTCGGTACATTTTGACACTTCCCCGCTTCTCCACTCAATACATTTTGACGCCACCCCCACCCTCGGTACATTTTGACACTTCTCCCTCCCCTCGATACATTTTGACACTTCCCCCCTCGATTCAATTTTGACGCCTCCCACACTCCTCCCCTCAATACATTTTGGCTGCCCCCACTCCTCCCCTCGGTGTAAATTTCTAGGTTCGCCTCTTTTGGTTAGTGTAGATCAAACTTTATTTACATGAATCGTTAGATCGATATTTGGAAGATCGATTCAATGCACTCGATTTTTTGCCTGAATCGATACTACGTTTCTTGGTCTAGATCGATCCAGAGAATCGATTCAAAGCCCATGAATCGAACATCCCTAATCCAAATCAACTAGCAACTATAATTTTGTAAAGGTCTTTTCTTCAATTAGCTACAAACGTCCAACCACCAGACTGAAGTAGTTTGAATGTATTTCTCTTATTTGGTGATACGCAACAACCAAGCGACACGGTTTCCCGCTTTTAGTTACTGTATTTGTATATAAAAGTGTGTTTGATTGATTCTTATAAGCTGTGTAATCCTTTTTGTGCTACCAGTTGAGTTATTTTGTTTTAGGAAGATGTTAATATTATTGTTTATAGAAAACATTTTTTTATTATTGAATAGCCTATTAACATGTCAGAACATTCATAAAGATTAGTAGACTTGGCACTTTCCACGTTTTGTACAGAAGACAACCAAAAGTATGATTCAAAGATATCAGAAAAAGCTGAACCATTGCGTTTCCTTGCTTTTATTATAATTACACACAATCTAACTTACTACACACATAAAGTTCAATAGTATGCTTTTATATTGTGTTGTCTGTTCTTGCAATGTTGTAATTGCCTCATGGACAAATCTTTGTATATTTATATTCTTAGCTCAGTAAAAAACTAATAATTTTTATAAGGCTATGTTAATAGTTCCACAATTTGAAAAATTGATTAAGAAAACTGGAAAAGTTCAGGAATTTTTATTTTACAGAAAGTTAAAAATAAGTACAATTAATATTCATATAACAGTATTTGTTTTTGAAAACGAGAACTTGCTTTAATATACATAACATTATCCAAATATTTGTTACATTATTAGTTTTTGAAAACAGAACAGTTATTTAAGAGATATATATATTATTTATCACTGCTTCTTACTACCCTTTCGGGCTGTACGCCTATGCACTAACGATGCTAATGGTTAGGGATGAGGTAGGTGTAAATGAGGATGTGCACCCAAATTTGCTTGGCGACAGTGTGGGAAAATATTTAGGGAAAAAACACCCTCAGTGCACCCGACCGGAATAGGTCTGAGAGTACAATCTGGAAAAAGTTTTTGTTATGTATGAATGGAAGAGGCTACTGGAAGGGGCTACTGGAAGAGAAGCACAAGAAATCAGCTCATGTATGTTGAAGCACATGGAAATGAACTTGTCAGAAGAGGTTGAAGAGCTAATCTTGTGGTCCGATTCATGTGGAGGACAAAACCGCAATATTAAACTCACATTAATGTTGAATGTTTTATTACAAAATTATCTAAGACTGTAGATCATCCAAATTAAATTTCTGATATCTGGCCATAGCTATCTGCCAAACGGTATTGACTTTTGTGACATTGAGAAAGCCCTTAAACACATTCAAATACTATAATCAGATGAAGAGTATGTGAAAATAATGAGGAATTGCCACCGAAAAAATAAAATGCATATTACAAAAATGAGTAACGATGACTTTTAAGGAACAGCTTCACTGGAAAATTTGATAGTGAACCACAAAGTTGACAGTACTGGCCTGTAAATAAACTGGTTCAAAATACGAGAAATAAAACAAGTTAAAGATAATCCATTCATTGTATATATGAAAATGAACAGTGATGATGTGATCTACTCTGAAGTAGACATTAGTAAGAGAGTACGTGTTCGTCCAATACCTACAACATTTGCGATGGAGAACCTTATCCCACTTTGGCCTAGCGGAAAAAAAATGTTGATTGTTATGATGGTGAACTTGACTCTTTCACTGAAATTATTTACGCGAAAGACCGTACCAACAAGAACAAAACTTTTGTCAAAATATTTTTGAAACCTCATTGTTAATATTAACTTATATTATTAGATTCACAATTTTTAACAATATATCAGTGGCATTTATACAGGTTTGTGTATTATGGTTTAGTTGGCAAAAATAATTAAGTTGTTTATTGAAATTCGTGACACTCAACCAAGTGGCACATATTTTATTATTAAGTAAATAGCAAACTATGTATATTGGCATTGTAGTGTATTAAAAAAACTTTGCACTATATGTTTATGTAATTAATTTTATTGTGTAAATAAATTGGAATTTATAGGGAAGCATTTACTTTGAATTTAATTTACTCAGTGTCATCTTAGTGGCTCTTGGATCTTTGTTGGTTGATTCCAATCAATTTACAACTCCACGCACCACGGTCAGATATCTCTTATAGAAACTACTTCAATCTTTTATTAGTTATTTTTATAGCCACGGCAATTGCTATCTTAGGCAAATAATCAAGCTGTGATTGGAATATAGATTTAAATTTTACAATAATGAACTGTCATCAGTGTCGTCACGTTCTTTACTTTATGGTTGTAAATAATGTTTAAAGTGTTCATTTTATCACGGTGTATTATAAATATAGGTATTGCGTTCCTGGGTATTTAATTAGAACATTTATTAGAAACATATTTCCAAATAAATATGAAACGATTCCCCATCTGAAAGAAACTTATCTGTAAGACTGTAACCCAAAACTTGAAAATTTGAACAGTGAAACTATTCCTACTTAATCTACAATTTGCAAATGAGCATTGAGTATTTTAAAGACGAATGTTTCAGTCTAGGGACTAAGCGGCTAAATTCACATTCCATCCTATCTTTACCATTGCCAGGTGGGGGGTGGGGTCTATTATTGTATTTTGTATAGGCCAATTTGTAAATTAAAACGGTGACAAAAATAAATTAACGAAAATACATTGCAAAAATATCAGTGGACAATTGGTTTAATTACCTTTTAGTGTGAGTAAATGTTAATTCTCAACATTTAAATAAACGAAAGTAGATAAACTTTAATAAACTTTTGAATCCAAATGATAGGGTCTATACAATAAAGTAATTAATCTGCTTTAGAAGAAAAATATTGGTCAATGAAAAGGCCCCAACACACAAACTGTCCATAGTCCGTAAGAAATCTATGCTAATGTATCTGATTGCTCTAGACACAGAGTCTTTATTCGTAACTGAAGAAGTTGGTCAACTTCAACTTTCTAAGGATTAAAGACTAGGTTATATAGAGTACACAACTTAGGCTGTATCCGAATAGTCTACTTCACACGCCACACGATAGTTGCATTAGCAATCACTTGATCAAATGCAGATCCGTTTGAATAGTTACAAATTGTGCTAATGCACCCCGCACACGCCCGAGGGGTCCAAGGGCAACAGAAATTTACCCTTGACACGCCATCGATGCGGTGGTTGATTGGCAATTGTTTAATTTTTTGTCTGCTAGAGAGATAGCTCGTAGAGTAATGAGATCTTTGATAACGTACGTTAATTATACTGGTTGTTTTGTTGGGTTTTGTATTTTGTTGTATAATTTGGCTAATTTGTTATGTGCAGTGAAAATAAGTCACCACAAATCTGTAAGTGGCCTACGCTAATTCGGGCTGATAGATGGTGTTTAAAATAGTTTCAAAGGTCATTGGTAGGAAGCAGCACTGCAGACTCAAGAGTGTAAAAAGGATATTTTGCCTTTGGAATACTCTGTTGCAGTCTTCGATCTTAAGTGCGTGTTAAGTGTAAAGTCATCAAGTCAAGTATACTTAACTATTCAGATATAGCCTGATTAAATATGTGTACCCACATTTAAACAAAAGCACCAATGGCAGTGAAAGAATACTAGTACATTGCATGTTATTCTTATCAGACACAAAAAAGGTCATCCATCTATATACTAAGACAAAACAATAAGTTAGAAAATATTTGCACGAAAAGCTTGAATTTCGGAGGAGGTGTAAATGTCCAACCACATGATCAATAACGTGGTCCTCAATTAACCGCAAAAGGTCTAATCCCCTGCAAAAGCCTTTTATCTTTGCTCAATCCAAACCATATTAAGTTAGTGCATATATTCCAGTTGATTGATCAACAAAGTACTCTCCTTTATCTATGGTACTTCTTGTTAATCACTAGGCGGATATTATGAACGTATGGTGGAGCCAAATACTTCCAGCTTTGTAAACAAAAAAATACTTTTCAGAAGTCAGTCCAAAATAAAAAGTTTTCCAAATAGCCCACTCAAATAATATATTTTCAAAGCTGTCAACTTAAAAAAAAGGCCTCTAAAATATATCTATATAAATAATTATAAAAATAAATATTAAATAATTGTTATATTCATACGTTAAGGAACTAACCAAATCTAACCTAACTTTCCAATTTCATGAAAATTTGAATTAAATAAACAGGGCTTCTAATTAGTTTCATGTTAAGGGTTCATGCCTGTATATAGTGGCAAGCAGTAGTACTTAACCAAGATAGCGTGAATATGTCAAAGAGGCGTTTTAATCATATTTAGAAATAATTAATAATTTAATCTCACAATTAAAATATTCTTATGGCTGCCTTTTTTGTGATAAATATAAATGTAGGCTTAATTTATTACTCCACTTGGTACTGTTTTGTTTAAATTTAAATATCTCATAATACTGTGTAGGCGTTCTCTACCTCTACCCAAAATGTGTTATACATATATTTATTGTGAAAGTTTTTTTTAGCCTAGTTCCTTTTATTTACAGTACGAATATGAAAGGATAACATTAGAATGGACCTGAAAGAAATAGGTTGTAGTGATGTGGACTGGATAGAACTAGCTTAGAATAAGGATAGGTGGTGGTCTTAAGTGAGTGTGGCAGTGAACTATCGAGTTCCCAATGCCATAGAGTAAGTTTATTCTATTTATCAGCTGTCTGCTTGGTACATACACCTTGCCTGTGGGTTATTTTATATTTAATTCTATTTTACAAATGAATATATTACCTAATAATATTTATCTATTTTTAGATACATATTTTACAATTACAAATATTATAAGGTGCATACTAAACATTTAAGGTTGTACTAACTCTTAAAACTAATAATGTTTCTATTATAAATATGTTATGTATAATTTTTCATGTTTAAAAAGATATAAAAGATATAATATATATCTATCTATAAACGCCTCTATATTTTTTAAAAAGAGATGAAAACTCGTAAAGTTATAAAGTGTAGTTTTATATTTTGTCAGCTATTGAAGATAGTTTGATGTTTGGTTGGTATCACTCTATTTTCGTTCAATTTTTCTTTGACTTTGCATTTGTAACTAAAACTACAAAATGGTAATAATTTTTCGATTTGTTTATATCTGGTTCATCTTAATCATTTGAAAATATATTTTATTTGAATTAAAATGTAGTTTTTAAGACATTTCTATAATTATTAATATTTATGTTAGGTAAATAGTGAATATTTAATAGTACGCATGGAAAATTTGAAGGGTATAGGTTATTCTGCACGTTAATACAGAATTAACATTTGATTATATTTGTTTTTAGCAAACCTGTTTGATATAAATCTGTGTTCTTAAATTCTTTAATGAACTAATATGACCTAATTTTTTGAAACTTTTAGGGTTGACTCAAAAAATACATTCACTTTTAATTCAAACAATAGATTCCAAACTCCGGATAAAAGGTTACTTTAATTTTACTAAGAATAAGTTATTTGAATGGATTGATCAATATATAAACACATTCTCCTATCTGTACCTTTGTTGGCGTAAATAGAGGTTACCACAACTTTATAATTCCATGTACATCAGTTATGTAATTTCTTGTCAACAAAAAGACCCAATGTCAGTGAGGAACCTATGGCTTCTCTATTAACTTTCTTCTAATGGATTTTGATTTCTAAACTTTTACTACTGTAAACCTACGTTTTATTATTTAATTCAATTTACGGATAATGGCCTAATCCACAAAGAGGGTTGAATTCTTGACACATTTTCTTTGTTAAATTATGGTAAATAAACTTTATCATCAATATACACAAGAAAAGTAAGTTTATAACAATAAAATAAATATTTGATATAATTTAAAATCATAACTAAACTCACCTAAGCAATCACGTTAAAATATTCATTTAGAGTTGGTGAACCATTTCCTCATTCTCAACTGAGAACTTTACGACTACGGGTAAGATAATTTAATAATTAAAATTATCCAAACCAAACTTATCCTGACCTTGTGTCATTAAATAACAATTTGGAATAAGTTTTAATAGGTATAGTAGTCCCATGGCTTCTTTGGTGCTGACTGACTGCTCACAGCTGGTATAATTCATTCACGACCTAAGTTTACCTGGATGACAGCTCGAAATGTTACCAGAAGTAATCCCTAATATATCACTACGCCAACAGCTGACATCTATCACTTTGGATGACTAATGAAAACATGTTAATATATTAAGGTGATAGTTAACCACAGTAATTTAGGCCAATATTATTTATATATTTATTTGAGGTCGACACAAAGTTTATCTATCGTTTTATTCCACTTAGAAAAATATTCACACCACTTTCACAAAAACTTCTAACGAACATAGCTTCAAAATGGCAACTGACGAATTTAAACCATATTGTTGAACATTACGCTAAACAAGTTGTTTACAATGTTGCAGACATGCTAGTTGATGAAAATATTTTATTCAGTTAAATATTTCAAAATAAGATAAAATAATCATAAAATCATTTAATGTATGTAAAAAAATGACAAGAATTTTCTCTTTTTTCAAGTAAATACGATGCCTGTGTTAAAAGGTATTGATGTGTGCACTATATTACACAAATTCAATAACGTTGCAAAACTAAGAACAAGTCTTTTAATTATGTTTAAAATATTGTTTCGAGTTGGATAAAAACATTAAAAAAATGAAATAGTATGAGAAAACTTAAGCTTACGCTATTTTAAATGTAATATATAACAGGTAATTAAAGATCTTTACATTTATAACAAAACAGTGATCTTTTACAAGAGTTGGCAACCCAAAACCTATAAATATAATTTTCGAACTGTCATCCAGGTAAAAACCCATCGTGAACGGACTTTATATACCTAAATTTTGAATTGTCAGAAGTGACAGCTGATACACACATGTTTTTGCAGATCATTTGGTTCAGCGTAAGGATACATAATTTGGTCTGGTAACTTTTCAAAGCTGTCAGCTATCAGTCAGCACCAAAGAAGCTATTGGGCTACTGTAGGCCCAATTACAAAATTAAACTAATTTGTTTCTTAAAATATTTTATGTGAAGAAATAGAAAAAGGATTAAGATTATTTCAGAATAGAATCATTTAGGAACATAGATCAAAATGACATGTTCATCATTACAGTAATATATTAACTTGAATCAATAGAGGCCTACTGACTAGACTATTCTTTCACGTTGATCATATATCTGATACAACTTTGGTATGTTGTCATCTTTATCATTCCCTCTGAAGTTTAATCCTTATTCTAAATAAATAAAAATATTGTTTTAGTGCAAGATATTTTGGGATCTTGTTTATCTAGGATACATTTTTTTTTTGGCCTAAGTCGACACAAGTTAAGTTTTGCAAGTTTGGAATATTTGATTAAATAGTAAAAATGCTATTGCATATTAAAATAATAATTTTGGTGCCATGTTTTGACAGTTACAGTTGTTGAAATTTTTCAGTTTTTTCATGAGTTATGTAACTTATGTTTTAATTTTATCCAATTTTTAACAATTTATTAATTTTGATATTAGAAACTTGCTATTATGGTTGATTAACTTGTTTGTAGACTCACATATTAGCTATAGATATAATTTATTTACTTTAATATGACAAAAGTGTGTCAAGAATCCCCCCTCCTTTTGTGGCCTACTATTCCCATTAATAAATAAAACTAAAATAAACACTGATCATTTATTGATTATGGTCAACTGTCCAATTTTAATAGAAATGGCTTCATTAGGGTGTGCGAATTCCACTTTATCAATTCAAAGTGAACTTGAATTGAACACATGAAATATTATCAAAGCCATTTTATTTTAGTTTTATGCTTAAAAAAATATAACTGGTTATTTATATAACTTGGAAAATGTTTTATTGCACCATTGTTTGTAATAGTTTGTGTTAATCTGAAAAATCACAGTTTAAAATTAAATTCATTTTTTTCCATGTAAATATTAATTTGTACTGTATTAAACAGCTCAGAATGACTAGAATTGTACACATGTTAGGTATTTTAGCTGGCAATATTTTTGACCAAGCTTCAAAGCCAGAATTTTCTTAGAAGCGAATTCAAATCTTATGGTTGTTTTGAAGCCAAGTCAAAAATTTCAAAGCTTCCCACACTCCCATTAGACGGCGAGAAAAGTTATTGGTTCTACTTAAAATATTAATATTCATTATCAACTCAATTTATATGCATCTGTCACTTTTGAAAGACCATAATATTAATACCTATAACATAGCAAAATATTATTGTTGACAGAAAATCAATTTTTAATATATCAAAAAAGGTTCTTCTTTACAGTACTCTGAAAATTGAACTGTACTAATTCTCATAAATCATTAGATGGACAAAGTATTTAGGCCTTAACTTACACCCATCTGTTAACATGTATTTATAGAAGTAGAGTAACTTAGACCTATATTAACAAGATTGAAATATATTTAACAATGAAATATTTAAACCAGGCATAAGTATTTTATATATAGTAGTTTTTATTCTTTATCTGGCTTGCATGCAATTCTGGTTAAAATGTGTTTAGACCAAACATAATCCGCCAAAGATATTCTGCAGGCCTGAGCGAATCGATTCACAAGTTTTTCTTAACACCTCCTTTTTGAAATCTTTTACTGATCAGGAAATTATGTTACAGAAGGGAAAATTTACTTTAATATAACTAGCCAGTGTGTTTTGTACTGTAAAATTAGCCTACCAACTGCTGAATTAAATCTTATCTCAATTTATGATGTAAAGTACACAATCAAGTTCAACCAATATTTATAAATTAATGTTCACCTAATTATTAGACTTAATATATTTTGTTAGGCAAAAAGGACCAAAAAGGTTGGAATCACTGGGAAGTATGGAACTCGATATGGAGCCTCCTTGAGGAAAATGGTGAAGAAGATGGAAATAACCCAACACTCCAAATACACATGCACATTTTGTGGGAAGGTTAGTGGTAGTTTAAACAAAATTCAAAATATAAAATTTAGTCACTAGTGAGAATTTCTCAGGCTTACACTTTTTATTCAATTTATATAATTAGAAAAGGAGGAAGGATGGTGTAAAATAAGGATCTGTGAGGATAAGATAGGATAATTCGGGGGTAAAATAAATAAATGTTTTCAAACTTTAATTAATATTACTTAGATTAATTTAAAATATTTCAAAATGATGCTTATACATTTGGCAACAATAAAAAAAGTTTCTACTCAAATATCTTACTATGTATAGAACTAAATAAAAAAAAGTTTGTATCCTATTTTGTATGATTCTGAATCTAACGTTCAATTTGTTTTTCTACTACAAAACATTTTGTGGACCACACAGCTTTTTACAAAATTGACCAAAACTGTTAATGACTTGAAAAAGAGTGTTTTGAGGTACATTAATTTGTATGTAATTATTTTTTAATGTAAAAAGATGAGTGGGTTAGGGGATTTTACCTCCAAATTACTGCATTGTGGGGAAATAGGAGGTACAAATAAAACATGAGTTTGGTCTTACTTTGACTAACAATAAAGCTCTAACTTGTAAATAAGTAACAAGGTGATACCAGGTCCAAAAATCCACTATTACTTTTATATCTAAATTTTTTGAAGTTGATAAAGTTCATGTCCACAATTTTTGAATAGTGTCATGGTGGCTACAGACAGAGAAAAACTGGAAAAGTCAGAATTTTTAGATGACAGGGAAATGTCAGGGAATTTAACTAAAAATAAGGAAAAGTCACAGAATTAAAAAATATTTCTTAAATATCCTATTAATTTCACAACTAAACACTAAAACAAAAGTAAATAATACTTAAATAAAATAACATTTTAAATTTTTTAAATAACTGATAAAAATGTTAATGTTTAGTAGGAACGAACTTTTTAATATGTGATCAATAATAAATAAAACAAAAGTCATCATCCACAGTTAAAACTGGAAAAAAAGTAGTGAGGAGAAATTTAAAAATGTTGCCTGAAAAGTCAGGAAATTTAAAAAAATATGTTTTGTAGCCACCTTAAGTGTTCAAACTCGTCTTCAGGGCAAAAAACACGTAATTTTGTAAAAAAAAAAAATTGACATCTTTATTAAGATTTGGTAAAATCAGGGAATTTGTTTGTGTCGGGGAAAAACCAGGAAAATACAGGGAATTTCACAAAAAAGCTAGAATTTACTGGCATTTGTTAGGGAATATGGGCAATAAAGTGCTTGAAAGCTTAAATAGTGGGAATAAAATGGACTAAAATGTGTAACTGGAGAACTGATTGGAACACGTCTCATTTATGATGATTATGCTTACTAGCACCTAATCAGATTGAGACAAGTCCTAAGTGCAACCTAGACCACTCGTTCGGAAAATGCCGCGCCTTTTCGGCTTCCTCCACTCACCCCCACCAATCCCACAAACGGATCGTTTCCTCCACCCCCATCCCCAAACTTCATCAAATCCATGCTGCTGGCATGTGTTTCTGATGCCTGTGAATGAGTTCATTCTTTATATTTTATTGTGTTGTCTGTTGTTTTAAAAAGATTACTCCTGTTGAAAGATATTATTGTTTTTATAGCATGATGTTTTAAGACTGTACCCTACCTTGCCATTTTGGCTTTTTATAATTTTTTAGAAATTGCCAAGGTATCAATATTGTCTGTTTTAATACATGGGTTTTAACATATCTATTACAGTCGACTACCGATTTAGCGCAGGGGGATTTACCTGGTTGCTGCCTTGGCCAGAATACAAAAAATTGAGTATACTGTAAAGTGAAAAGTTTATGAAGATATTGCCTCCAGCCAGCTAATCTGTCGTGAAATTAGAATGGTTGTAAAAATGACCTATTGAGTTTGTGTCCATGCATAGCTACTTTACCTCTTCCACCCCTGTGAAATGGACTAGCCCACTTCTACCACCCTTCTCTCCAAGGTTACAGTTCTATTTTCTCAGATTTTTCCCTCCAGTTCAGGACAGTGTTAGGGATATGCGATACTGACAAAATATCAATATTTGAGTATGAAAATAAATGAACGAGAAGTATATAAATATTTCCCAGTATCGTTGCTTTCATTTAACGATATAAAAATAAAGGCAATAATAAGATAAGATGAATAAATTTAATAAATGATCGAAAAAAAGAAGGAAGTAAAAGGAGAAAAGCAGGTAAATTAAAATCTTTTGATATCAGGTAAAACATTCTGATATTATTAAAATATCAAAAGGTTGGTATCAATACTAAAATATCTGGTATCGAAAGAAAAGTATCGATACTGGTATTGTATCTGAGTTTGACTAAAATCAATATATATGGACTTAATTTACCTTCCAAATAACAACATATATCTGTTGTTTCGGTAAAAAAAAATCGTTGAGGGCTAGATTACTGAGTGAATTTTTTCAAAAACATGAAATATTTTAAAACAACCTTTAATGATTTAGTTCGAAATTGGTATCTTAAGCCTTAGGCCTAAATTGTGTTTGTGGTAAAAAGTTGTTTAAGTGTATTTTACTGATTTATTTTTCAATAATAGTCATTATGATAAATTTATGTATGTCGAATCGTTTATATTAATCAAGTACTTAATTTATATGGTAGTTTTCGATGGGTTTGCAGATTTACCGTGGAAATTGATATAACAGAGTTTAGTAGCCCACCAATTACTCCGCTAAATTGAGAGTTGACTATCTTGTTTTATATATATTACAATATGGTAGGGGTGAGGATGGCAGTTTATTAGAGGAAATGCATCAGAATGAGCGAGAAAAATCACATGTTAATTTCGTTATTGTAAATTATTATTCACGATTTGTGTGGACTACTTAGTCTATACAGTACATATACATTAATTAAGATTGGTTAAAATGTTTTTTATATCAAGTAATATATTCTTCTAAAATAAAATAGATACCACATTTAAACTCAAAACTGGATTTTTGGTATTTCCACTTTTTTTCTTTCATTCCATTTAGGGCCTACAGCAAATATAACCAATTTTTCCTTCTAGAAAATGCATGTCATTCATTTCTCATCCTTTTTCTAAATAACTTTTAAACATATAATTACCTTGTAAAGTAAAACATGCCTCCAATGACAAATTAACACTATTCATTTATAATATTTTCTCTAAAACAAAATTTAATGCTCTAATTATATTTACAATATATATTAGGTGTCTGGAAAAATGAAAATTTCCTCTGGAAAACCTGGAAAACACAGGGAGTTTTGTAATAAGAAAACTGGCAATCCTGATGTAGTTTTTTTACAGTTCACAGAGATCACAAATAAAACACAAATCTAAAAATTACTACAACATGTTTCAATAATGAAAAAAACCCGGCAGTGATAAAAAGATCTATATCACTAAAATATTAGGCTAATTATTTCAAGGGGCAACTTGTGAATGATAATTCAAACAGAAATCTCGCATAGACTGCAGATTATTTGGGGTTTCTGTGCTAATACAGCTCTATAAATCATATGAATACTAATATTTATAGAGGAATTAGTATCAACAAACAATTGTTGAATTGTGTTGATTTTAAGGGAACTTTAAGCATGTGTATATGAAGTATGCTTCTAACTACGGTAAAATCCCAGTTTTATCAAATAGGTATAGTATTAACGAAGCTAAATTTCAATTTTCAAATTTTTATTTCAAAAAGTGTGGCCCAAACTAGTTTTGGAAGATGTAAAAATTGAAGTTTCTTACTGTTTAATAAGTTGTATAGTAGCGCCTAACTCAGAAAAGTGTTTTATTTTGTTGGTCAGTTGTCCTCACTGTGTATGATACTGTTAGTGTTCTAACATGGATTTTTTATAACCTTCATTGTATAATTAATTCTGTCTTGAGATTGTTGACCATGGCTCAAAGTTAATTTTGTATGTGATAATGAAACACCCTCATAGCGTGTTAGTACATTTATGGTGTGTAACATTTCATAGAAGAAAATTCTTTTGAACGTTGAAAAAAAAATCTGTACAAATGGCCTTAATAAGCTAATATTTTAATAAAATAGGCATTTATAACTCTAAATTAGGTACCCTATAAGAAAACGTAAGAATCATAAACATTGTTAGAAATGTTTCATATTTGGTTTCGCATTTTTTAATTGCACATGGTCACTCCTGTTCCATTTCCATTCCTCTAAACTCAAATGCGCATGCACCTTCTCAATTTTTAATGCTTTTAAAAGTTGATGTTCATACTTTAAAATGATAGGATGGTTAAAATAATATTTATTTTAGACAATATGAAATAGTAAATGAAGTAAAATAAAATAGTAATACATTTTTATTCAAATATGGCAATATATCTATAGCTATGTTGATCGCTGGTTTTAGGCAGTTTAACCAACATAATTATGTAACTAATGCTAATTTTATAGTGTACATCTTAATATAAGGTTTAAATATCTTAAATTCGAATACAATCAATATGAATTCTCAATCTTAAAATTTTATTTGAACAGAAATACTCGAGGATAATCCAAAATTGAGAATTACTTTACTAGTCAAAAGTAGTCTTAGAGCTCTATTGCATTATTAATTTCAAATTTGATATTAATTTTAACAGTTTGTTAAGTTACCAAATGATTTATAAGTGAAACTGCTGATATAATCCAAATTAAATAGGTTATACTTACCATTGTTTTGAAAATTGATTTTCATATAACCTACACTAAGAGGAAACCAGAAAATTTCAAGCCTACAAAACTTTTTATCTCAGTCTTTAGTGAAGAGCTTGTTCCGAAGCTCAAAATTTGAGTACTCACAGATCCCTAGTGTAGGACAAAAAAGATAGAGGCATTTTACAGGCTGGTAATGGTTGAAGATCTACCACAAAATGCCACTGGACAAAGCTACTTTTATTTAAATTTTGAGTTATATTTTTAAAATGTTTTATAGTCCATGACACTCGACAAGTATTGGGGCTAATAAATCTATTATTATACCATGTTACAACTCCAAAAATAACACTCAGCTTTCCAAAATAGTTAGCTGGTAATTTTTTTATCAACATGAAATCCATAGGAAGGGCATTTAAATATTTTTTCTAGAACTTGTAATTTATCATTAATTGGCTTTAAATCATTATTTTTCCTACACATCCTCGGAACATGAAGGGTTTTAGCTGCAAGCCTCCACCATCTTGGTTGAGTGCTTGGTGTATACACATATTGGGTCTACTACACAGATGAAATTCCTGTTTCCAAATTTGAGTATAAATACTCCTGTAGCAATATTTCACTGATGATTGTCTATTGGCATACTCACATGAATTGCTATAAGCCTACTTTATAAATTCTCTGGTCTATGAAATCTACAAATTGAACGGAATATAAAAGTATAACTTAAATCTTTATTGGTAACACTCACAAGTTGAGTTTATTTCTTGATATGCTAGCTATAATTTTAGAATGAAACCGGATACCTTTCATCATTGATATTAAATTATTGGTATATGCCTGTCACTATTGGTTTGATTTTAAGTTAAGCTTGATTGTAAGTACTGTAGATGATTTACTTAAAAGGTTTGGTTTAAATACCCCAATTTAAGAACAACATTGAAGCCATTTTAATATATTTCAGGATGCCATGAAGCGAAGCTGTGTGGGGATTTGGTCATGTAAGCGTTGTAAGCGCACTGTGGCAGGTGGTGCTTGGGTCTACAGCACAACAGCAGCAGCCTCCGTGAGGTCTGCAGTGAGGCGTCTTCGCGAAGTCAAGGAACAGTAAACACTGTAGATAATTTAATAAATAAAATAATATAAAATGTGTTGTGTTTTTTTTTTATAAATTTAAGGTAAATTGGACGTGATGAACTATACAGTCCAACTTAAGAAGAGCCTTTTAGAAAATACAAACATTTTTTGGTGATCAACATTATCTTTCTAATATATGGTGTCCCAAATGAAACTGTCCCTAGACCCTCACAATATTTAAAAGTTTATGTTCAAAATGTGTGCTACCAGCCGCTATGCAAAGTTCCACTCGCCAAATAGTAAAAATGTATTCATTAAAACTATGCAATGCAGCTGTTGGCACACATTTTGAACACAAACTTTGAAATATTGTGCTTTTGAGGTCAGTTTTATTTGTGACATACTTAAATAATATTTTATAGGTATTTATCCATCAAAGGTAACATCTACTGCTCACATGACTTGACTTAAGACCACGTGAAAGTAGATTTGCGGTGATTTCCAAAATTTCATTCTTCTCCTCTGGCACACTTTTGGGAAAAGAGGAAAAACTTGATTTGATTAAAGAAAAGCATGATTCAAAAATATGATTGCATTAAAATAATTAAGAGCATGCGCGTGAGACTTATGTGCAAAAATAATCCTAGGGATGCATATTTTATGTAAAAAAAAGTTTCAATTTTGATTGTTTTACATTTTGGCGGAGAGTGTCAGGACTTTGAAGTTTTGGAAGGAGATCCTGGGGATTTATACAGTTTTGGGGCAACTACCAGATTGAAAAAACTATGCGAAAAGTCCAACTTTGTTACAAAATATATTTTGTTTAGTTGAAATAAAAATGTTTTTATCTTTATATAATAAAATAGACATGATTATGAAATTTTTAGGGTACATCATGTAACTAGTCACCCACACTTGCCAGCTGTTTTGGTAACCAGCCCCATATTTGGACGCTATTTGTAACTAGTCGCTCATCCTATCTTGCTCCTCTTCATACGGTGTAATCTACGGCAGTAGTAGGTTCCAGTAGATCATCTCGGGGTTATACAGATAATGGTGGGGGTAGATGGACACAGTCGATTAAAGAGATACTATTTAGAGTAGAATTTGAAGTGTTATTTTAAATAAATATTATACATTTTATACCACAGGTTACTAAATGTAGAGAAACAAATTATTTATGATATGATTACAGAGAATTATTTAAGGTAGTGGTTATTTAGCCACCTGGTCATCTCATTCCACCCATCTCGAAACCCTATCTTCCCACGTTACAAAAAATACTTTTTGAATACAGGTCTTAGCTGTTTGCGTGCTAACCGGCCAGTGTCGCGTCTGAAGCTTCCCTTCCACATAGGGTCAAACACACGCTAAATCGAATGTGCTGATTGGCCAGGAGTCCGCGCCAAAACCTCCCCCCGCCCTGAGAAACCACAGGTGCATCTCCCAGCTGCTGGGTTCCGCTATTAATACATTGTACGATGCTTAAAATTAAAAGTAAAAGTAATAAATTTGGATGACTAATATTCCAACAAAGACTTTAAATAATGAAAAACGATAAGATTAAAAGTTTAAAGGCTTGAAAATGAAGTTAAAGAATTGAAATTTAAAACACATATTGCTTACAGCTTTGGTTATGATTTACATAACTTATAATTACCATAAAACTCCACACTTTCTTATAATTAACCATTTGATAGTAATAAAGAGAATTAAATTAGGCCTAGATGAATGGGAAATGAAAAATGTATTTATCAGTTTAGTACTCTCAGTATCTTGAACTTTTTAATATGTAAACAAAGGAAAACTAATATAATTTTATAAATGAAATGGTTGGGAGCTAATGGTCTAAATCCCTGACCACTTTACAATCATTCCTCTTCTGCTGAAGAGGGGGGATTGATGTATTGCGAACAGTCCAAAATTATTTGTTTGGTTGTGAACTGAGGCCTACAATTTCCCTGGTAAGTGTGTAGGCCTTGCCTTTCCGTCCTTTCAATGTCCAACTTAATATGGTTGTTTGGCACCATTTGTCCTTTGTTCACATACCAGAGAGTTTTCTAACATTCACGTTCTGAGATTGATACTTTACCTTATAACAGCTGATCATCTGAAATAATCAATACTCAATAACAGCTGATTAACTCAAGTATTAACAAAACACTAGATGCTTGGAACAAAATTATCCTACTTTATTTAGGTCAATTTCTTATAGCATACACACTGGAAAAATGCAGTTATAGTAGGGTTCACCATTGTAGGACAAGATATCTGCTGTCGATATGTGAAGTTTTGTCATGAGAGTGCCGTGTGTGGAAGAAATCTCTCATGAGCATTGCTGCATTAGATGACAAATTTTTTACTCAAGAAAAATATAATTAAGTTCCAGGATATCCTTGACGAATATTAAAGAACTGTTATCACCATGTAAAGAAAACAAAACTCCGTTTCTACTGGAAAAACATTTGATTCATTCTGAAAAAAAAAAGTTTTGATGCAAAAATCTGTAAAACTATTGACGTTTTCTTGCATTCCTTACATCCCCACCTTTAGTATTGGAATAGTACCTTTTGTGGGAGCATGACAGTCTGGAAAGACAACTGATTTTCTAACATTTATTTTTAATATGAATTAAGACAGTTTGGCGGATTATGTCGTCATATTTTGATACAGGGCTGCCAGGTCAATATAACAACTTATACAGCTAAAAAATAAAAACTGAATAAATAATTAAGTTTTGGAAATAATTTTATTTAATAATCTTTCAACTGTCTAGGCCATTCATTCCTTCAGGCAGCTTCACTTTATAGGCTCCACTCATTTTTTTGATGGAACTTAGAAACCATAAAATTAACACCATGAGCTTTATTAGCACTGCATCTTACTACCCATCCGGGTTATATGCCTATGTACTAAATACATTAATGGGTTAGGGATTAGGAAGGTTTAATTGAAAGGAAGTGCACCTACATTTGTGTGGAGGGAGAGTGGAAAACTCTCATTGCACCCAACCAGCATCAAACTTCAATCTCCACTTTTTTGACAGTCTAGTCTAACACAAGACTAGTAGTGCGTTACCACCAAAGGGGGTGATTTTATCTAATAATAATAATATTTAGCACCGCCTTTTACTACCCGTTCGGGTTATACGCTTTAAGTACTAACTACGCTAATGGATTAGGAAATGGGAATGTTGAATTAGAGGAAATGAACCTGCATTTGTGTGGAGGGAGAGTGAAAAACCATTTAGGAAAAACCCCCTCCAGTTCACCCGATCTCGTCCTCAGCAGTTGAGCTTAACACGACTAGCGCGTTAGCCAACTACGCCACCGGGGTGGGAGATCAAATTGATCAAATATGTGAAGGGTGTTAGAAGAAACAATATAGTTAAATAAATTATGTATGCATTTATTCTATATCAAGACTAACCAGATTTCCAATTTTTAAAAATAGGCTTCTTATTGCCATTATGTTTTTTAATTTTTCTTTGGCATTGGCTCATTTTTTCATCTCAGTTTTATCAGCCATACACAAGTATGTACAACTTTTATTTGCCTTACTAGTAGTATTACATTAATCAGCATCTGTGCTGGGCTCAAACAGCTCCCCTTTTCCTGACCCGATACATATTTTGCCATTAGGAGTGAGTAAAACTAATATCAGTTTCGACTTTGTAAAAAATTCACAGCTTAACAATTTGTTAATAAAAAATATCAATAGCTGAAATACTAAATTTGTAGTCAATTATTCTGTATATTAAAAATAAATATTCATAAAATCAAAAAATGAATCGTAAATTGTGATAATTATTTGACTTATAGGAATAAAACATATTACAAACAAACTAGGCAATAAAACATTTTCCCCATGTTATTTTTATGCATGAAGTTATACCCACAATATTATATATGTTAAGCATAAAAAATACTTAACAAATATTTGACATCGAGAATATTTCATATATTCAATTAGAGTTTTAATTGAAAGAGTGGAACTTGAGTTTTTCTTGAACAACTCTTTGGAAGTGGACAGGAAAGATGGATGCAAAAAACAGTGTGGCGTTTACAATGAAAAATTATTGTTAATGGCAAATTCCCTGACTTAAGTTTCATTCTATCGGGACTCATTAGGAGGGAGTGTGAAACACGCAACATTACTTCCTAAAAAAGGAAACCATATAAGGCAAAAGGGAGGAAAAGGAAATTGGTAAAGAAAAATAGTACCCTTAGATAAGGTGTAAAAGGAACAAAAAACATGGACACAGGAAAAGGCTATTGGATGTGAATACATAACATCTCTATTTAAGGAAAATCTCATTGCTCTTTTTAACATTATATTATATTTGGAAGAAGGTATAGGAAAGGTGGATAGACACATATAAAAGGGGGACCAACACAACATGGCCTTTACAATGAAAAGAAAAACACAGTTCACACTTTACACTGCTGCCAATGGACAGAGGTAATGGTTGCCTCTTAAAGAAAATTGATTGTCACCGCCCAATCCCTCGACCCAGGTTTCATTCTATCTGAACTCATCAGGGAGAAGTATGAAACGCGCAACGCAACTTCCTAAAAGAGAAAATCAAAAAAACAAAAGGGGAGAAAAAGGAAAATATAAAAGAATGAGAGAACACATAGATAGGAATATGTAAAAGTTATAAAATATACCTTTTACATGTTCCTATCTATGTATTCTATCTTTCTTTTCTATTTTCCTTTTTCTCCCCTTTTGTTTTTTTGGTTTTCTCTTTTAGGAAGTTGCGTAGCGCGTTTCACACCCCTCCCTGATGAGTTTCGATAGAATGAAACCTGTGTCGGGGGATTGGGCGGTGACTATCAATTTTCTTTAAGAAGCAACCATTACCTCTTTGTCCATTGGCAGCAGTGTAAAGTGTGTTCTTCTTTTCATTGTAAAGGCCTTATTGTGTTCGTCCCCCTTTTATGTGTTTCTATCCACTTTTCCTATACCTTCTTGCAAATATAATACAATTACCTCATAGAGTGAAAAGAGGTTTTCCTTATTGAGTTATATCATTGCTCTTTTTAAGGTATTTTGTATATGTATTTGAAAGACGGTACAGAAAAGGAAGAAAGAAAACATTAAAAGGGAATGAATAAAATATGGCTTCACAAAGAATTACAATTGCGTGTTTCACACTCCATCTGATGAGTTCTGAAGGAACAAAACCCAGGTCTAGGAATTGGGTGGTAAGGATTGATTTCTTTAAGAGGCAGCAATCACAGTGTGACCTGTTTTGTTCTTTTCATTGTAAAAGTCAGATTGTGTTTTCTAACCACCTTTCCTGTACCTTCTTCCAAATACATGTACAAAATACCTAAAAAAAGAAGTGAAAAGGGCTTTTCCTTAAAGAGATACAATTTTTCATGCACTATTCTCAGTTTAAGATGTGTGCAAAGTCGACTTTTTCAATTAAAAATAAACTAATTGAATAAATGAAATATTCTCAAAGTTGGAATATTTTTGATTGGACAATTGTGTGTAATATTTCTTTCTAATCCAACAAATCGAAGTTATCACAACTTACAATTCAATTACTACAGATTTTCATATGAATATTGATTTGAAATTTATATAACAGCTCATATTGGCAATAATTGGACAAAACTTAATATTGTTAAAACATTTTTTAAAGCTAAGTTCTAGCAAATTATAAATTTTGAATCTTCACATACCCCTACTTTTAGTTCACGGCACGACACTAGTATGAACGACTGTGTTCACTGTGTTGCTCAATCTTGTTTAGGAAAACAGTGAATTGCAAGTTCTGGTTGTGGCAGTAAAACAATTGCTGTTAGAGGACAAAGTCAACCTTGTGCACCTAGGCTGGTGATAAGCTAACTATGAGAGTAAATTTTAGTAACAATTTATAAAATTCAGTTTTCTTTCTTTAAATATTTAATCTTAATTACTATATACTGACAAAATCACTATGATAATGGAAGGTTATTATTTAAGATAAATGAATTAAGGTTGAATTAGGATTAATCTTTGTCTTTCCCAGTATTATAGGTTAGTAAGCCACATTTTGTGTTCTTTTTAGACTTAAGTAAAGAGAGATCCTATGCTTTAAATAAATAAAATTAAAATCAATAAACAATTCATCGATTTATTTTGTTAGATTTTCACAAAGCAAAGAAACAAATCACCATTAACATTCATACAACACATGGAATGTAAATTTAATTTTTTTTATCAAAGACAATGCAATAACATTTTGAAGTGGAATGCGAGTTAACAAGAATCAAGACATTCCTTAAGGTACTGTTAATTCAAATTTAAGCTGGTCACAGAGTGCCAAACTTCAAAATTGACACTTTCTATGGTGGCAAAGAAAAGATGGTACATCAAATGAATCAAGATCATGAAAATGTTACTCCAATCTGTAAGAAAAACACTATAGGAACTTTCTCAAATTTAATTGAAATTTCTTGCCAAATATTAAAACAATATAGGTAAGCAGTTATTATACCTTAGGCAATAATTTCATTTAAAAAAAAAGAATGGCATCACATTAATAAAAGTAGAGGTCAGAAATTTAAGTCGGCACTTAGAGAGGAACGACTCTAAAATAATACAAATCATATCATAGTATAAGAATATAAACTGGCTGGGCTGATATTAGTTGCATCATTGTTAAAATATATTGCAGAAATACAACGGCATTAGTTAAACTTGCCTTGTTGCATAATTTCACCTCACTTAAAATTCCTATTGCATGGTAAAGTGCTTTACATTTACCACCCTTTCTACTTTCTAGTGCCCATTTGGGAATGCCACCTCCCTAAAGATAAAAATCCTTACCATGCCCTATTATAATTAAAACCCACAAAAATAATCTTCTAATAAATTATATTTAAATTTTATGGTCATAGCAAATACAGTATCAGTAGAGTGAAATCTCTTGATAGACACCTTAAAGGATCAAAAAAGTGTTCGTTATTTGGAAAAATACATTTAATAAAAATCATACTTCTAAACAAACACAAATCTATATGAACCTATTTACTGTTAATATTAATTACTGTACTTGGGAGTACTATATGAAAGATAAGTTAAATAATAATGAATAAATGTTGTACTAAGCTTACTGTTATTTTTTTTAAATGAGTTAATTTTTCTATTTAACACAGTTTTTTTTATTTATTCAGCTGAACTTTTGCAATTAGTTGTTAACACTTCAGACCCTATATTGATTATTACAGAATAATAACAAACTTAAAAACTGCTCACAGTTAAATCTTTGAACTAGGCTAGCATAGAAAAGACCCAATTATACAAATGGCAAATTTAACTATTACCAACCTTTACAAATCAACATAGATTTATCATTTCACTGAATTAGTAGCACAAACTAAATAAGTTATCAACCCAAACCTAGGACAATACTGTGAAAAAAAGGGTTAAGACACCATAATGAAATAATATGGTGTTTACAATTTTTTAAAGACATGTGGATACATTGCAATAACTTATAAGTTATTACTTAAATTTAAGATAAATAAAAAAAAGTTGTGATTAAACTTTTAATATTGAACTAATCATACAAACCACGATGACAAACATAGAATGTCAAAAGCATGAACATAACAGATTAGATTCTAAGTAGTGTTACAATTTCATGTCATCGATTAAACTTATTTGATAACCATTCCTTCCATAAAACTACCCTTTTATTCAGTCAGACATTTTATATAAAATATTTACAAATATTGCTGCACTCAATAAATTAAATGGTCCTACTCACAGTACTGAAGTGAAACAAGAAAATTATTTCAGAAACAGTTTTCATATGTAAGATAGTAAATATTGTTATACCTTTTATTTGGATGTGAGCATACACACACATTTTAGCCGAGTACTTTATCGAATATTGCCGCAGAAAATATACTTATATATTATTCTTAATTAGTATTAACACAAAAAAAGTAGAGACAGTTAGGAGTAAATAAAAGAAACAAACACAAGGAACAAGGTTCATTCTTTACCAAGAGAAAATGGTTGCCTTTAGAAGAAAATTAGTCACAACTGCCTATCCTTTAACCTGGGTTTCATATTATTAGAGGGGGAGTGTAGAATGTGTAACAAGATTTCCTTAAAGAAAATAGTATGGTAGAAATATGCCATAAAGTTGAAAGGAGGATTTTTTTAAGAGTTAATATCTCCAATACTGTATGAAATGAAATAAAATACCTTAATTATTTACTGAGTTATTAAAAAACATGGTAGAACCATAGAAAAATAAAAGTAAGATCCCTAACATACATTTAGAAACTTTTTAGTATAATAATGAAATATTGGAGAGTTTGCAAATGTATGTGGGTGTTTTGATTTGTGCTTAGTTTACATTAATAAGAATTTTATAATGCAATAATTATTCCTAGTGTTTTTTTTATTAAGAATTTCATGTCTTAAATTTTCCCATATTTTGTATATATGTGAAAATCATAGATAAGAGCAGGAGACACTTTCATAGTAAGCTACAAATCACTTTCAAGCATAGACTAAATCTTTGACCCTACCAAGAAAAACCAAAGTCTATCAAAGGAAGGTTGGTCACCGTCTGAATCACAAAGCCTCAAAAGTCTTGACCATAAGTGGGGTCCAATCTTTATATTTCTGGGCTTACTTTACAATGAAAGCAATAAAGGTGTGTGAAGAATAGTCAAGTATATTTAATTTAACTTTGATGTATTTAGGTTATCAATCCCATCATATGAAAAAAGGGGTTTAAATTATAATCTATTCTTGATAAATGTATATAGTTTAACACAATATTAGTCCCTTTTAAATTAGATAAATGCCAATAAAAAATAAAATAAGTAAAAACCCTGATTAAAATGATAAATAGTTGGAAGCCTGTCGGTGCAGATAGCCAAAGGAAAACAAAAATTGTACACAGGCCCACTTCAAAGCTATAAATGAAAACGCGAAGAGAATTGTGGTTGTCCAACTCAATGATTTGGCCTTACAAAGCTTATTTACAACCATAGGAAAAAACTTATTTAGCCTGAATACAGGCTATAATGTTATTTGCTTGTACTTTACAATTCCCACATACATTTGATATTAGCACGTGACCTTACACATTATGTGTGCATCTGTTCACAAATCCCATCCCAATCTGATATAGAAAGAAGCTGAACACTACAACAAAATAACTCATTTAATAAATATTGTATAAAGATAATTAGTTTAACTTCCATCAATATACTTTGTATTTGTACATTCCGCTCGCAAAAATTGGTGGTCCAAGATAAACTTTTATTATATGTATATATAAAATAAAAATACATTTAGTAATATGAGAATAAAGCTAATGCAAAGTACACACAATAATTGCGCAAAGGCATATGAGAGGTTGTCTAATATAAAGGAATACATTGTATGCTTTTCCTGAAATTGGTTGCAAGGCCACCACTGAATAAATAAATAAATAAAAAATACATGAAACTTCTAAAAAACTAATGTTGGTACATTTGAAAAAATTCCTCACTGGCCCAATCTTACAAAATATTATTAAATGTTTCAAATGGACAGAGTGTGGTATCTTAATCTAAGAATAATTTATATTGTGAGTGTGACACAGTTTTTAATAATGTACGAGTTTAATAGTTCGTTGTAAAGTAGAAATAGCTAAGGAATTATTGACAAACATTTTCAACACTTTCAAATTAAGAAAATTATTAATACATACAATAAACCAAATGCATATCTGCAAAAATAATTTTAATGCTTCAAATAAGATTTTTAGAAAATCCGAGTTTTCCTGAATTTAATTTTAAGAGTAAACAATAAAAAAACTTCCAATAACTTTTTATATAAATAAAATTGTTGTTTGATTTATGTTTTACCCTTGGACTTAAATCCTTGATAAAATACTAAATAGGGCAGAATTAAAGATATTACAACCAAAATTTATGGTAGTTTGGCCTATTTACTATGTTTCTAATATAAAAATGTTAAGTACAGTTCTATTGATGTGGTGCTCTTTTTTGAAAGTAATATCTTAAGAGTAACTTTTTTTTTCCATTCTTCGAGGTTCATAATAAGGTGTGTGTGACTGACATTTTTCACTGTTCATGATTATGAACTAATCTTTTCAGGCAAAATCGCGATTCGAAATTTGAATCACTATCAAATAATTTACTACAAAAGTGAAATAAGGTTTTCCTCAGGATATGTGATAAAGTCAGCCTATGTACACATCGTTCGAGTGCATATTCTATTGGTATACAGTAATTAATAAACTTCTTTGGAAGGGGGCTTATTTATATATTATATATTGCCACTAACTGACCAAGTAAGTGGTAAAATTAATTCCAGTAAAGCCACAGTCTTTTAAATATCAGTATCAACAATGTTTTTTGAGTTTTCAAAGTGAACACCTCCTTATTAAATGTTATGATATGCTTATGTACGATTTGGAAGTGTACACACACACAAAAACAAAACCCATTCAAACCATTATGAATTTCTTTAAAAAATAAAAACTTCACTGTCACATTTTGTTTAGTTCTACATTGTCCGTGTGATTAAAAAAAACCCAAATATTTTACGTTTTGTTAGTTTTTTGGTAAAGAAAATGCAGATTTATTTTTACTTTTTATTAGAAGACTAAGAGTTGAAAAAAGCTCGGTTTTATAACAAGAAATGGAAAACACTTTATTGTTTTGAGTTGTTTAGAATTTTACTGTTCCTCATTCCATTCCCCACTGCGCTTGCGTCTTATCCAAATGAGTGTGTCCAACCAATTAGCTAGCTTGCCAGACAAACTTCCTTTTCATGACCCACTCTTGGCCCAGACTGGAATCACAATGTCGCAATAGCGGACGAGACATGTCGCTGCTTTCGGGCTTCTGGAGACACTGCCCTGTGTTTGCGTGCTTGATGGTGCGGTCCTATGGGGTAAAAAACAGGCACATCACATCTAGTGTCAGGGCAGATTATAAGCAATGTTAACTAACTAGTCACAGGAACAGAAGGAAGGAGGTGAGGGGAGTTAATTTTAATAAAGAGGTCCCTGTAATATTTATTTTTAAAGTTATTTAATATGAACTTTATGAATTAATTGGGTATTTCAGCTGGCTCAGGCTAACTCAAGTCTCGAACCAACACAACACCCAGTTCTTTGGTCTGTAATTCATATCTGTGAAAGAAGAAACAATGAATTTTTCAGTCATACCAGGAATGAACCCCAGGATCCCAAGCTAAGTAGACATATACTACTGACTGGACTGTGCTGTGCTAAGAAGACAGAGATTTGTTCCATAATAGTAGTCACCTAGACGCCAAAAAATAAATATTAACTAGCAAAAAACACAAATAAAATGTCTTAAGCATCTTATGTGTTTCAAAGTAAATATGACATAGTAGTAGAAAATGATGCAAAAGTAAAATCACTAATATGCATTCACAAACCCTTCCATATTTTGATGGCAAATATTAAGTCGTCGTCATGTATCTAGTAAGTGGCCAGGCCAATCGACTAAAATGCCTTCATCTGCCTCTTTCTCTCACACTCACTCTTATCTGCTCCTCTAATATTTTTCTTGGGTCTCCCTTGCATTATTTTTCCTATATACTTCATATCCACCATTCCCTTTGATATTCTTTCCTTTTACATCCTCATCACATGAGCATTGAACATATTAGCCTTGCTTCCTCCACTATCTCATGTACTCCCTGCGTGTAGCAGTCATTTGGCCTAAAGTATAGGCAAAATGACTTATGTAAAGTTAATTTTTAGGCCATTTATTTAAAGTATGTTCATGTTGTCTTCAGAAACATTCGTTATGATTTGTAGTGATGTTACTAGATGGTGAGGTGTGTAATGTTTAGTTAAATAGTATATACTACCGTTTCAAAATACATTTGTCTTATCTCAATTTACTACTGCCCAAGGTATAGCAGCACATCCATTAACCTGTAGTACCAATTTTGTATGTTGAACTCTTTGCAATGCCAAAGATTTGTAATGGTTTCGGTACCGTTCTGTACCACAAATAAAAAGTTTTGTATCCATTCCCTATTTGAGTAATTAGCATATACATGTAGCCACTCTATTTTAATAATTTTGTATTATTTTGAATTTTGGCCATTTTTACATGCCAAAGCTTTGAATTTGTTTTTGTACCGGTTTTTATCATAATGAAAAAGTTGTGTACCCCTACCCGTTTTGAGTAATTAGCATATGAATGTGGCCACTCCATGTTGATAATTTTGTATTATTTTGAACTTTTGTTCAGTGCCAAAGTAATTTTTTTATCTGTCTTTATGTGTATACTTTTTTTATTAATTTCATTAAATGAATTAATAGCCATTCATGCTTTCTATAATTATATTAACTTACTAGAGTTTGCCCATGGCTTCGCTCACATTTAAGTTGGGTGGATTAACTTTTTTCTATCAAATCATCTAAACCAGGTTTTCTAAACTTTATACACTTAAGTTTTAAATATCAAGTTTGTTTTAACATTTTATGACATAAATACTATTTATGAAAAATACTTGTCATTTGGAATAATGAGTTTTATTTTCCTATCACAGAGATGGTTCAAGTCAGCTTCTGTTTATATAACACACAAAGGAAGGCCTTTTTCAACTGCTAGTCGATTTCTGTAATTAAAATTATCATACTTGTTGAGAAATTACTTTCATACAAATAGCATGTAGATGAAAACATCAAAATTAATTGTAATGCTTCATAAGTCAAACAGAATATTGATTTATTAAGTCAATCAGATCTTTAGAAAGTCAGAGGAAGTGAACAATTGGTTCACAGATAAAACAATGCTACGCCTCACCTGAAATCCCCTCGCGCCTCAGAATTTGAGAAATTTTGATCTAAACTACAAAAACACAATTTCAAACACATATGAGGTGAGAATTTTGTTTTGTATGTAGATGAAGCCACATATTAACTACTACCAATAAGAAGGAAACAAAATATATTTGTTAAATGTTTGCAGCTTTTGCATAAATATTCGCTTGCTTATGCAGAGACGTTGTAATGAACACCAAAATAAATAGTTTAAATTTACTATCTAATAAACAAAACTAAAACAAACTACATTCAGGGCAAAACTGCAAGAACGTTAATTATTATTCTTTTACATGAAGGCATTGTTGCACTGAACACCAAAATAAATAGTTTAAATTTACTATTTAAAAAAAAAGAGTTAAATGGAAAGAATCCCTTTAGTAAGCACCTTTAGTATGTCAAACAGATTGTTCTGTTAGTAATTGTTTCTATTAATTTTGGAAATCCCCCCCCCCTCCCCTCCACCAATAATCATTTCTTCAATTCCCATTTAAACACTTATAGTTTTAAGACTTATTTTGTTATCCATTAGTTGTACTTATACCTGCCAGTGAAATTTCAATTTTCTAATACATCTAAAAGTTTTTTTTATAACTTCTCCCCTTCCACCTTAATTTCCCGGAGTTCCATTTAAAATGTTCAGGCCTAATAGTTATTTGGAGTTGTGCATTTACCGGCCTGCCAAATTTCAATTTTTATACCAGATTGCACTGAGATGTAGTTGTTTCTATTAATTTTGTAGATTTAGAACCTCCCCATCCTCTAATCTCCTTTTCCCAACTCACTTTGATAAATTTAGAGTCTAATATTATTTTGGCTATCTGGAGTTTGATTTATTTATACCTATCTGCATTTTTATTATTCTATACCTCATCTCAAAAGGTTTTTTTATATTATAGTCTATCACCACTATTTTTCAAAATTGCGTTATTAATTATTATTTAAATGTTTATTTGTGTTGGTTCCCATACCTGCTTAATGAATTTAAGTTCTTTACTACACAGAGAAGTAGTTGAATGTATTAGTTTTGGAAATGTTGAGCTCCCCACTCCCTTCCCTCCAACCATTTCTCCAACTTCCACTGAGAAATTTTAAGATTTATTTGGTTATCTTGATAGGTCCTTATACCCAAGGTTATCCATTGATCCTTGTATAACTGGATGGACATCTGTCTAAAACTTTTGAGCTGTCATCTGCATACTATTGTGTAAGAGAAGAAAGCTTTTGGGTATCTATTTCTCTCTTACACATATATCAATGTATGTATGATTAGTTAGATGAAATAAATGTGTTAATAAAAGGTTGGAAGAGTATAGTGGTTCAAAACTTGTGACTTGTTTCTTTAAATAAATCGATGTAGGCTAATATATTATATTATATTTGGAAGAAGGTATAGGAAAGGTGGATAGAAACATATAAACACAATATGGCCTTTACATAGCTAATATGGTAATACTTCCTATAAGCCTATAACATAGATGAGCGTTTGAACTTCTGCACAAAGTTTGTTATTCAAACACATGTAATTAAGTGATTATTTCATTAAAGTTAACAAACATTAAATATAATATGGCTTCTGAAGGCAATAGGCTATATAAGCTAAGAGCCAACTTTAAATATATTGTAATATAGTAATATTTCCTACAAACCTGTTAACCTAAATGATAGTTTGAATGTAAAACTACTACACAAAAATTGTCATTCAAACAAATGTAACTAAGCTTTAAGCTACCCTTTTTTCATTATAGCTATCAAACTTTCAATATTATAATATTGTTTCTGAAACCAATATATAAGCTAATAGCCAACTTAAAATATATTGTAGTCTTGGCAGAATGTAAACATGAGCGATAGCTACATATTTTAGTATACTAAAGAATTTATTCATATTTGTATGGTATTAACTTTAAAACTGAATTGTATATTCTTTAACATAAATGTGTCTTCAGCCAAATGGGTTATAATATTATTATTAGCACCGCGTCTTATTACCCGTTCGGGTTGCACGCATTTATGCTAATGTGTGATGGTAGTGTGATTATAAGATGAAATGGAGGACCTACAGTTTAACGTGGAATCCGAACCATGGTGGAGGCCTGGCATTCCCCACATTCACAAGTTGTGATTAATACACGGGTTATAATACTTCACTATTTTCAAACAATAAAACTTTTATTCACCAGAAGCACGTTTTTGAATCAGAACATTGAAAGAAACGGTTAAATCTGTAACCTCACAACCAAACAGATGACAAACTTAAGTGTCACGATTTGGTCTGTTGCAAGGATGTGTGTATGTCTATCAGATATAGTATAGAGATCACTGAGGTTACTAGAGTACAAGGTAGTCTCGTTCCCTATACTGACTAGCATTCAGCTCTACCCTAGCGCACAGTGCTGCTGTGATGTCGGCTCGTTACCTAGCTGAGCTTGCTTCTGTTCAGTATATATATGACTGTGCGGTGTTGCGCTCGATATTAGCTTATTAACTATGTCAAGTATGCTACCAAATTCACTATGAATAGTTGATGTTTGTGTGTTTTTTGTAAGCTTTCCTAATATTTACGCGTGAAGTGTTACGAAAAGTACCATACCAATACTACCATTGGCTTGTGCAATAAAAGTCGTCTAATTAAGGGATATGGTGTTATAAACAATGCTTTCCTAAAGATTGATGGCAGATGAACATGTAGGGCCTATTCACTACTGAATGGGATGGAAAATTGAGTCCTGATTCATATATTTTATTTGCTCAGAAATTTTTTTCCATGATGATTATGAACAAGACCTTCAGGCCTAACTGCTAAACTTGCCTAAGAAAAACAAATTAAAATTGCCTGCCGTACCCTCCCTTATTTGTGATTTCAATTATGTTTCCATGTTGCTACTTAATTTTAGGGGATGATATTTTTTTTAAAAAGTAATGTTTTATGTACCACATCTATCTTTTCATATTCTCTCTCCCTCTCTGACACTTTATCACATTAGCTCTTAAACTCTCTTTAAACTCACTCTCTCTCAAATTCATCCTCTTTTTCAAACATTCTCTCACACGCTCTCACAATTTTCCTCTCTCTCAAAATCCTTCTTTCCCTCAAACGCTTTCTATCTCAATCGTTATCTTAATCAAACTATCTCTCTATGTCTCAAACTCTCGGTCTCTCACTCTCTTTCTAAGTCTCTTTCCCAATTAAAAAAACAACAACACACACACACTTTCCCTCTCACTTATTATTATTATTATTATTACAACAATAATAGTGGTAGTAGTAGTTAAGGATCTAGTCAAACCCATAATTTAAGTTTATATATATGGCCATTATGATATTGATGTTCACTGGCAAAATTTATTTCACATGCTATTAATACCATAGGCCTAGCTACAAAAAATAGGTTCATGTAGAGTTAACATTGCTTTAGTCCAGTAACTTTAGGCGAAAATCGGCGTCACTTCAGAGAAACGCCAAGTGAGTGAGCTGAATATTGGTTTCCACTTTCACTTTGCCTTTTTAAATAAGTTTTCAAAAGTCCCCATCATTCGAATGGACAATTTTACCGCCCGTAAACAATGCTGAAAAGGGTGTTCTTTATTGTTTTCGCTAATACCTTCATTCCTAATAATTTTATAAACATGATATCGGAAATTTATATACAAAAAAGGTGGTTTTGTGAGCTACTGATCTATTGTTTTTGTTGGTCGAATTAAGATCATAGGTTTGTTAAGGTAAAGATGTATGTAGGATATATGTCAATGTTTTTAGAAATATTGTAACTATCTTGCATCAGTAGTGACATCTATATTCAGATGAAACAACTAACAATACTTTTTACTATCCAAAGATTTTCAATTTACATTTTAGGCCAAATTACTTTTGTGAAAGTAATTTTTAGCCCAAATGACCTTTGGTTTAATGTTTAGGCCAACTGCTGTGTCCCCCTCCCTGCACCCCCACTATTTTCCAGATAACTTCATTCAGAATCCTATTTCTCATGACAGCTAACATGCTCCTCACAAGCTTCATTCCCACAGCCTCCACTTATTCTCTCTTACATTCAACGTCCAAGCTTATGCTGCATATGTGATAATGGGTACAAAGTACGCCCTATACAACACTTCCTTACACTCCAAGGACACTTCACCATAACTTGTCTCTTACACACCCATTGAACAACTCCCTCTTTTAGGGGTATAAATGCTGTTGTTGAGCGCAATACAAGGGGCTTACCCAGTGTTTACTCTTAGCCTCTCCTACTCAATGCTGATTTATTATTATTATTATTAGCACCGCGTCTTACTACCCATTCGGGTTATATGCACTTACGCTGATGTGTAATGGTAGGGTGATTGTGATATGAAATGGAGGACCTACAGTTTAACGTGGAATCTGAACCACAGTGGAGGCCTGGCATTCCTCACATTCACAAGATGTCTTGTCAGAGGTGAATGAAGGGTTTGGTAATCAGATAAATCTTTGGATTGAACCCCGGCTGCCAGCATAGAAGTCTGACACCTTACCCCTAGAACGCCAGGTCACCAATGCTGATTTAAATGCCAAGTGGCGTACCCTGAGGCCTGAGCAACTTGACGGAGGTTGATTAGGGTCAAAATCAACAAGCTTGAAACCGAGCCTGGCCAGTTGTCTCCCAGCTTGGTTTACACAGTGTGAGAGTTGATGACAATGAACTAAATCATTGTCAGCACTCAAACTCAGTTAGGGAAGGATGCCACAAAAAGGCGGTTTAACTGAGGACCTATAAGCAGCAGCCCTGTTACTCAGTTGTAGGCCAAGACAAACTTAATAGCCCGGTGGTGGAAGAAAGCAAATTACACCCAATAAAATAAAATTAACGCCTATAACAAGTAACAATTTAAAGTGAGTTACTTTTAGTGCATTATGTCTTATTTGTGTGGAGAAGAATGGGAGACTAACTAGAAAAAACCATCTCAGTGCACGCAAATGAGATATATCTCTTTAACTTCTTGTCAATAGCAAATTGGCTAGACCAGACTAACAACTTTGTTAGCATTCTAACCAGTGTGTTTTATAATAGATATAGGCTAATTAAAATTTCCTAAATCCTAAGAGGACTTTAAATAGGTTTTGAGGAAAAAAGGTATAATATAGAGGGATTTTACCTGCTTTCGCAAAGAGAGTCTAGTGGAAAATTATTTATGAAAAACCACACTTAGTACACCATATAAGGATTCACACCTTCACTTTCCAATCACCAGCAAGTCAGACTATAATAATAGACTGTGAGCTCACTGGATGAATAAAGTAAATGGATTTGTAGAGTTGAGACAAAAAATGGATTAATCCTCATAGTAATTTTTTATTTTTTTAAAACATGAAGTTACAATACCTGATTGCTGTAGACCCAGGCCTGATTACCTCCCATACCATGACATCTCACCAGCTTCACCGGCCCGTCCTGACTTGATGCGTCAAGGCAGTTGTCATCAGACATGATCTGCTGACGCTTGGTGTAAGCAAACACCTGGAAACACCCGAGCCACACTTGGCCTTAAATCTGAGATATGGTATCCTTAAACAATTTATTTTGATTTAGTTTTATAATTTACTACCAAAACTGAACTATTCAGCTCAACCCTTTAAGAGAAGATCAGTTGAACTCAACACCTTTATCGGCTGTGGCGTATTGATGGGAGTTTTAGTTTTAACCTTCTCTCTACTTGTTTGGATGTTGATTGTTAAATGTAGAGTTGGCATTCATATTTTTCACTTTAAAAGTATTGATGCTATTGTAATTTCAAAGATATTGTTTTATTTTACTACAAGCATAGTTTTCATGTTAATTTTTTTATGTTATTTTAATAATTATTTGATTTTTTTAAAAATAGTTATGATTTAAAAGTAGATTTTTCTTTAATTTAAGCTGAATTCAACCAAGAAACTGAGTAGCTAACTCAGCTAGGAAAGTGAAAACTCGAGCTTGCAGTTCAGTAACAAACTATCCAACTCAAGTGAAATAGGATGATTTAAGTGAATAAGCAATAGTGGCTATTGACAATTTAAACTATTAATTTATATGGATAAGGAGGAATAAGAATCCGGGTTCTTACAGTCATATGAAACATGAATTTAAGAACTTTTTAAGGACTAAAACTGTTATTTCTTGTACTTCCAAAAGCTAAACACTCCAATATATATAAAAAAAACTGCACCAAATTTTAAATAGATGGAAAACAATAACTTTTCACTAAATTTAATGAACAGATAGGACTATAAGAATAGTAATCTAACTTTGATGTCACTTACTTCACTCCTCTTGGTTTATTGGTTAGTGCAATCATTCTAGATTCAGTATATATTATAGTATGGCTAGAACCGGAAGATGAAATAATAGCTACAGGTGGGCATTTTTAGTGCAAAACTGTAATTATAGGCGCTTAAAGACTTAATAGGTAGTCAAAGATTTTAAAAATGATAGTTTTAAAGCAACTTATAAAAACATAGCGAATGCACATGAATTGAGATTTTTAAATATAGGAAATTAAAGAAAACAATATCGTATTTCATCAACAGTAGTGCTAAAATTGCTAATGCATTTGTATTACTATTACGGGACAAATGCATCAGTATGATCATGATCCTTGTGAAATTTCAGGTAAGAGAAAATTCCCTGATATTTCCAAGTTTTTTCCAGATAAATTTAATTCCTTGATATTTCCAGGTTTCCCAGGTGAGTCCCCACCATGATCAGTAAATTGATACTCAAATATAATAGAATTGGTATATTAGCAATAAGTCGGTAGTGCCCATCCTTCACTCTAAAACCCATGGAGATCATTTTTATCAACAAGTAGGAAATATAGGTTATTAATAATTCTTTAATTACTGTATTTAAAATTTTATTTATTTAGAATTGTGAGTTGGGTGAGATAAATATAACTATCAAATGATGAACAAAAAAATTCAAATGATTAATATTGAGAATACATCTATTAAAGTATAAACAAAAAAATCAATGCTCCCGAAGCTTTGAATTTTTTGAAGCAAGATTTTTTTTTCGAAGTCGAAGCTAATAAATATTCGATTAGACTTTTGAGCTTTTCAAAGCTTTAAACAACCCTAAAAATTGTGTTATAGTCACTTCTGATAGTACTGTCATGTAATATCTCACTAGCCAGTTGCTTAGCGTGGGAATCACTGTCAATAGTTTACATTGTAACACACGTGTTTTCTTCTTCAAATTTTCTATTTAATTTCTAAATTACTCTCAAATTTTCAAGGATATTTTTGGGTCAAAATTTCCCGAGGGGGAACCTACCCCGAGTTTATCTCTTGAGAGTGTCTGCATCACCCCCCTCTCCTTAAAAAAATCCTGATTCTGCCCGAGTGAGAGCAGAGAGGGGGGAAGAGCCCAACAAAGAGGGTTTTGTACAGCTTGCTATTGGAATGTCAATGCCAGCAACTGAGTAAACTGGTGTTGAATGGAGGAGAGTATGTGTTTTATATAAAGGAGGTATTGGAAGACCATGGACAAGATGGATGGACCAAGCGCAGAGGGACATGAAAGCAAACTGGAGATGCATTACTGAGGGAGAAGTTTGGAGAGATTGACAGGAATGGAAGAGGATGTGCCAGACGACCTGCTGAGACGGAAACGTAGTATAATGATCATAGTAGGGCTGTTAGAACACAACTAGCTTAGTGCAAGACTGTGTCAAGTACAACTTAATGCACCTATCTACGGTGTACATCCTAAAAATCAATGTTTAACTTCTCTTTTTGGAAGAAACAGCAGATGAATAGCTACATTCCAAATGTGCAGGGATTTTTTAGGCGGTTTAATTAATGAAAATGCTAAATCTACACATCCAAATCTATATTCATGATTTTAAAAAAACATGTGCTTTATAGTATTAAAATGATTCATAATTAGGGACATTTACATGGATAGTATACGATTTGCAGATTTTAAAGTTATAAAATGGATCATAGGATATATTAGCATTTTCACAAAGATTTAGGTGGGTTTTTTTTAGTGTAACATTAAAAATCGTGATTTATACTTTTACCCACTATAATACTTACATTTTGATTTTGTTATATTGATTCTTTGTTTTCAGCCTTTAAAAGATTTCCCGCTAGATCCAAGCAAGGACATTAATATATACATACCTTGTCAGAGGGGGTCATGTTTGGTGTAAACATATATTGACAATCAATTATTTCGATATTACTATTTGTAAAAATCAAAAGTAATGATATTGATATCGAATTCTAAGTGTGAAATGTTTTGTTCATGTTTATATTAGATTTCTTTAAGAATATGTTAATTTATACTTAAATACACTATAAGAAAGAAAAATATACAGTTTTATGTGAGCTCAATAATAGTACTGTATTATGGGACCATGGATACTGCTGTATGAAAGACATCAAATAAAACATAAAGGAGAGTCTAATATTTTGGGAAGAACCAAACACCAGGAATAGTTAATCAATATGTTGAGTATGGCAAAGGAGGAGGGGGGTTTATCATATGAAATAGTAGAAGATATATTATGAGGAGGCAATTTCAAAAGTTGACTCAAAGATGTTTTGACCAACAAAAGAACAAATCTTAAGGAAAATATCTGGCCACAATGACAATGTTTTCATTAGTGTGTGTCAGAAAAGTTGATTTTACAACTTACTTGGTGTGGATGAATAAATAGTAAATATAGTACTCAATTTGAAACAAGTCCAGAACACAAAGCACCACTTTAATTAATAATTGAGCCATTTATTTACGGTATGGAAATAAGATGAAGCATCAATGTGTGCTCACCATAATATGTTAGTAACCTAATGTTGGTGTATAAATTCTTATGTATCCAGAAGAGTGTTACTGTTATTTGGACTTAACCCTAATTTTTTTTAATGAATTCAAATCTTATTTATGTAAATAATATCACTTTGCCCATAAAATATCACTTTTTGAGAATAACACCACCATCTTTCACCTAAAAATAACCTCACCTTTTGCATATCTCCAATTAATAATAATTAATTTCTTGGTTTTTATCACAGTTTATTTAAAAGTTACTCTATTTTAGATTTTAAAACATAACTTATCTTTAAGGCATCAGTCATATTTCACTAAAAACAATATTTTTAACAACTTTAAGACATGTTTTTGCCCCACATAATTAAGTTTTATAATGAACGGGCCTATTATAGTTATTAAACCCAGGCTTGACTTTATGCTAGGGAGTATAAGGAAAAGCTCGCTCGAGACCAACTAAACAAAAAAATGTGCTCCCAGATCCCTAATAGTCTGGTATTACTTCATATTTTGCAAGCCGTAATAAACATATTAAATATTTTCATTGACTTTCAAAAATTCCTCTGACTTTTCCCAATTGCACAAGATTTCCTTATTTTTGCAGATTTACCTATTTTAATAGTCTGTATCAAACCTGCCCCTGATAAACCAGACTAGACGAGACTATTGCATTTGTCCGCGTGTCCACTACTACTTCATGTAGCATTGAAATTATTTATCTTTAAAAAAGCACTAATATATTACCTGATTTCCTCCAAGGCCGTGGCAGTAGCTCATGCCCAAGTTTTCTCCTCCCTTCCTTCCGAGAGTATCAAGGCAGTTTTGAGTCTCTGCATTTCTTACCTGATAACAAAATAGGACATAACAGAGAGCTTAACTAAATAATATATTTAATTTGGTAGATATGCTCTTTCTAAACACAACTACTAAGATGATTATTATTATTACCGTGTCTTACTACCCGTTCGGGTTATACACACTTACGCTAATGTGTCATGGTAGGGTGATTGTGAGATGAAATGGAGGACCTTACAGTTTAACGTGGAATCCGAACCACGGTGGAGGCCTGGCATTCCCCACATTCACAAGATGTCTTGTCAGAGGTGAAGGAGAACTACTAAGAATACACATTAATTAATCATTAAGGCGGCTTTCTTACTAACAATAAGATTAAAGAACAGGTTTGCCACTATCTTTTGTTAAACCAAATTGTTTGTGTTTTTCAGAAGGAATTTCCATATTTATATACAATTTAGAGGAATGAAATTTAATTTTTCATAAAATGACTAGTGCGAAGTCATATTATTGGCGTTTAAACCAGGAAGATTGAAATAATTAAATAACCCATGTTTTAAGAGGGACAAAACATATGTTTGAAAAAGTGTGATAAGTTTTTCAGAATATTTTGTCATACAAAGGCCTACTTATTAAATGATGAATTAAATAAGCAAGTTTTTATATTCTTTAGTTTCTTTAAAATGAAAAATGACACCTGGACACGGGACCTTTGGCTTAGTAAGCATATGATCAACCAACTAAGCTATCTAGTAATCATCTCGTACCCAGGGCCACTTTTCACGCCTATTTTAGACATTGTCTGTGAAGGATGTGCAGATATTGTTCGATATAAACATTTTTAGTTTAAAAATGTGATATTTAGATGCAGCTATAACTGTTACTAACAAATGTAGTATACAGGGGGAAAGTCCAATTTAAACTCAAATTGAGTCATTGCTGCCATCTGTTAGACAATCATAAGATCTTTACTATACACTTTAGATTATGGTTAAAAAAGGTCTTTGTCATATTTAGATTAAAAAAACCTCTTTGATGGGGTCCTTATGGGGAATGAGATATAAAAGTAGTTGTCCTCAAAAATTTGTTGTATGTGACCTTCCCACTTTTTCCCTTCATATATAATAGCTTAGCTATTTAATCCACCATGAGATGCACATTCTTACAATTGTAATTGTACTATTGGCTAAAAAAAAAGCCGTCTGTATTTTTTTTAAAATAGCTCATGATTTTAAACGATCACACATTTGTAGCCGACAATTTCCGCAAGTCCATTACAGATTCTGTCTTAAAATAGGTTTGAAGAATGGCCCCGGGACAATTCCTGGATAGCTCAGTGGTTAGAGCATATGCATACTAGGTCAAAGGTCCTAGGTTCGATTCCTGTGTAATTTGTTAATTGAAAGAATATACTACTCATTAAAATTTGCAGTTAAATGTCCCAAAACTCACAAATCTTTCAGTTTCTCTTTTTCAACATTCCCTGAAACTTTCTTGTTCTTTCTCGACATACACAATTCCCTGTTTTCTCGGTCCTTCAAGTGCCAACCTTGAACAATTATTATGTGACTGAAGAGGACTGCTATGGCACCTCGAAAGGTTATAATGACGGATGCGTGGATTTATAAAATTAACAGAAGGGTCAGTACACCCTATTATGGTTTTATGCCAAATCCTAAAACGTAAATCTTATGTTGAGTAAATTTAAAATTTGCTAGTACTGAAGTCAAATGACAAAAGAACAAACAATGGTCATAATAAATAATCAATTCACCATATTCTGAACTTCAGAACTTTCATTTACCAAGATTTGAGAGGTATTAATAGAAAAAAAACCCTTCAACATGGTGTCAGTCCGCCATTGAGCCATATCTAACTGAGTACCCGCCATCTGTTGGCAAAGATAGTGCCATACCCCGGATAGATGGTATTATGTGGTCGGCACAACAAATCATCTGGCCAATCTCAATTTTCTAGAGTGGAGTTGATACTTTTTTTCAACCAAATAGCTTCTCTTTTGTTCTCATAAAGCTGAGTTGATCTTGTCTCAAACCCACTGCTTCCCAGAAAAACTGAAAGTGCTTGGGATCAAATCTGGAACTTGTGGAGCTTTAGCCAGGAACAATGACCGCTAGACTACAGAGACGGTCAGAGCTAAGACTAAAGGTATAAAAAATTGTGATATTAAGAACAATTAAACTATTTTGATATCATTAAGAATCGAGGGTATTGAGTCTTATCATCAAATAAAGCTTAACCCACACTAAGCATAATCTCACAAAAAACCCTCAAGATCTCGGTCACTCTCCTGGATCCCCTTGGAATATACTACTAACACAATTTTATGAATAAAGTTACATTAATTATAATGATAATAATAATAATAATAATAATAAAACCCAACTCTCACTTACATCCCCCAAATAATAATAGTCCAAAGGCATCTGAGACTCGGGATAGATATTCTCCAAGTACCACCTGAAACTCTTGCAGTGTAGCGTCTCACGCAACGCTTTGCGTTCCGAGACATTACCTACATCAACAGACCTGGCACCTAGAAAAGAAACATACAACCACTTAAAGACACACTAGTAGAAAACAATCGAGTCAGAGATGGAATAAAATGTTTGATTCCTAGTTTAGTTTTTTTAGAAAAGAAGAATGTGATTGATTTAAAATCAAACACATACATTAAAAAAAATCTCATTTACTTCAGAGTCAGACGTTGACTAGCCACACGAAAAAAACACAAGTGGGGTTATATGCACCGAGTATCAAACTAGGCTTGACAGTGATTTTCACACCCTGCTAACACCAAGTATTTGACATCACTGAAATGTGAACCAAACTATTTCAGAAGTTGGTTGTTAGTCATTATCTGCACAACACCACAATGATTCTTGACTATGGTTAAGGTCATCAAGACTGCACACCTTGCTTATTTTATTTTCATTAGAAAAGCTGTTGTATATCTGTTTCTTCACATTTGATTAAATTGTAATTTATGGTTTATTCAGTTACATCACAACCACTTTGATAAAGATTCTATGTATGAAATAACTGAAAAATAACATGGTTCTGAAAATTTTGTATTGGAAATGCGTGTACACTCAGTAAATAAAGCAGTAGTCAACCATGTTTCAACACAAAATCTACAAATAAATCAATGACCCTAGAAAACGTAGATTTAATTGTAGGTTTTAAAAATAAACTTAAACTTCAAGTTTTATTTGCACAAGGAATCACTAAAACATGCATTACATAAACTGTTGATAATATCATAAATGAGAGATATTAATTAATTTGTGTTAGAAGCACAGTGCACATAACTTTTATTTTTAACTGCTAGGGATATTGGAAACTAGAATATGATTAGCAAGTTCTGATAAATTAGTCACTATTGCCTTTAAAGTAAACAGGTTTCGACTAAACTATTTTCTAGGATAATCTAACCCACATTGAAAACATGAGGGTGACATTCAGAAACTAACTGGTTGAGGAAAATAAATGTTACATCATTATTAAGTGCAAAGTGCAACAATCATTAAGAAATCTGATATAAGCTATTAAAGTAGGTCTGTTTGAATCCGAATGTAATTAAAATTTTAGTCGATATATTTTATACTGTAGTCATCATTAGTGATTCATAATTTAATTCAAATTTTTAGCACAATATATCAATCAAGCCCCCCTTTCCCTAGATTATTTTTACACCATACCTAGCTACCCATACGAGCTATCTGCATACTTACCCTAATGAGGTATTAATGAGAAAGGTTGAATCTATAAGAAATAAACTCACATTTAAATTAAGCGAATGTGAATTTTTTACCCCCATGAAAATCACACCAGATAAGATTGACACCTTATCCCGCATGACCACAAATATGGCTGATCCAAAAATTTCCAGCTAAGTTATGGACAGTGTTACTTATAACCATTTAAGGGAATAATGGGATTAATTCAATCATTAGTATCCAAACATGCAATTAACACATTTTAAAACCCTTGATCTACAAAATTACATTAAAAACTACATAAAACTAAATTGGGTATTTATGTGACTAAGTTAAACACTACCCCAACATAGAGTAAGTCATTACAGCCATGCAATTCAGGTATAGGGACGATGCCACCTTAAACAATTTTAATTAGTTAAAGCAAGATCATTTTAGAACTGATATAAAACCTTTACTTCACCTTTAATCAGTGTTAATGTGATATAAAAAAATACTTAATACCACAGCAGGAAGCCGCAAGCATTATTTTTTTTAATGGCACAATCAAAACAATGGGCTTGTTTAATTAAGATAGGGGTTTTAAACTTATTTAGTACTTAGGATTAAAGGAATTTAACAATTGGAAGTAGTCAATAGCACAAGAACCATTGTGACATGAGTCATAGCTATTTCACTCAGTATAATAAGCATGATGCCATACGGCACAAACAAACTCATTTAAGAGCTACTAACTCTAAAATATTTGTGATAGGAAAATAATTATACTTATGTTGATTTAGTAGTGACCTATGAAGGCTTTAAGAAAGTCAAGTTAATAAAAGGATTCAGTAATTAATAATGATGTAATAAAACCACTATTTGTTTAAATTAAATAGAAAAAATAATCCTAATGGGAGTTTTTTTCTCGCTTAAGAGCTATACACATTTTTTTGCACTACATTTAACTAGCTGTTCAAGTTGTATTCATATGTACTTATTATGCCCACAAGTTAGGGATATGTAAGGTCCAAATTTAGAGAAATGTACCCGCATGTGTATGGAGGAAGAGTAAAAAGCAATTTTGGAAAAACCATCATTAATACAACCAACCAGGATTCGAATTATGATATCACTGTCATCGACGATTTAGCCTAACACTAGAGTGAAGCCTTAGATCATATGGTCACCGAAGCAAGTTTTACACACATATTTGAACTAATGGGATGAGATTGAGGATGGAAAAATTTAAATGAAATGAAGGGGAAGTGAGAACCCATTTAAACACCACCCTTAGTACATCTGGCATGGATTCAGACCCAAACCTACTTGTCAGCAGTAACTCAGACTAGACAAATGTGATGTTTTGTTTTCAGCCTGTGGCTTGGGTCGGTTTTTTAGCTAAGCCATATATTTTCCACTACTTGCTTGCTAGGCCTGTTGTAGCTACATATGAAATGAAAGCTACATAAATTAAATAAGGGAATAAAAATGTAACATAACAAAGGAGGTAAAATAATTTAGTCGAAGAACTGAAACCTACTCTCACCGTTGGATTACAACAATCGGCGAATAAAGGGGCTCATTAATTGTGTGCAGTAATCTTAGATTCTTTGAGATTAAAAACAGAGTTTATTAAAATAGGAAATCACTGTTAACTAACTTAAGCACAATCAACACTAAAATAATCATTAATGCAGTCGACACCAACAAAAGTTTAAATGCAGGTAAAGGGGTACTTTATGTTGGTAGCATCGTCCCCTCTCCGCCGTTGTTAGTCAATCTAACCTGGGTTAATGCTGTAGTAAAACTCCTTCCACTCATCGAGCCAAACCTCAGCTAGACGTGCGTTGTTATGGTTAACTATTTTAGAAGTGCCCCCAGGAAAGGTATAAGGGGTGGATTTGCGGAAGACGTGCCCCACGTGCGAACACGTGGCTATTTCTAGGTTGCCGCCGCACATCCACACCTACGAATAAGGTACCAACCAGCTCATAAAAACAGTTAAAAATAAAAACCTGACCAAAAATGTGTCAGTGAAGGACTTAACGTGAGGGAAGAAAACAACCAGTACAAGAATCTGTATAAACTAAATTAGCTACCCATCAAATAACAATAAAGAGTTTAAAAAAATAAAATAATTTTGTCACTATTACAGAAACAATTACTATTTTTCAGGCACTTATTTAAAATAATATTTGAAAATGCCAGCAACTACATTAATTGTGAATCGGGTATATAAATTAATTTTAATTTTGGATCATAGCCTAATTTAAATACTAGCTCTTGATTTAGTCTAGTAAAAAATTACAATTCTTGTTTAAGTTAAAATATTTTAAAATTGTAGCAAATAAAGGTGGTTTTTAAATAGACTTTTCTTTAGAACGATTGTTGCGCCCCCTTTGGTAGATTATCAAGTCCCCACCCCATTCCCGTCTTTCACCTGATTTTATAAACACTTTTTAAACACATTTTGTTTTCTAATCACTTGTTTATTTTATATAAAAATCAATATTAACACTGGCAGCATGGTAAAAAAAACAACCAGAAAATTAGTGTGAGTGCCATCACTACAGGGGAGGGGATAGAAGAGCAAACCCAAAGCTTTAGCGCTTGAGAGTAAGCATGAGTGTGCCCACGAGCTTCTTACTTTTGGCTAGTCACATTACAACTGGTAGGCAGAGTTCCCTATAGCACAAGAAAAAAAATTCTTTCATAATTTATGAAAAAAAAAATTGAAATAAAAACTTTCTTAAATTCGTAGCAAATTTTTAACTTCATTTCCTAAATGTTCCATGCCCCCCAGGTTGGAAACGACCAATTTATACGTAAACACATATTTTAGAGGTAAATATGACAAAAAGATTTGTATAGAAATGGTTGTTTTGAGACTCGAATCCTTGGTATTACTTTTTTTCCTTTCAATTTTTGTAAGTGAAATTTGTTTTAGAGCATTAATAGTGGTTATTATTGGCTCAGAACCAATTATAGCTATAGTTCTATCTCAACAACCAGACCCCACACCAGTATATTAACACTTAATGTTATGATTAATTGATTATAAGAAATAATGTTAACATTTAGTTACTAAATGTGTTTACTATTATTCTATTTCCTCTTATGTTCATAATTTTTTTCTAAGATCTGGATTCGGGATTCAGAGGTTGAATGGAGATTTGACCCATCTCTAGTGATAAGCGTAGGCATATCTAGACTTTTGATTCAATTTGTCAAAGTCAAATAAAATCAAATGCTTATTTTAATTAATCATGCTTCAAAGATAGAACTAACAATAATAAGCAGTCAATACCATGTTAGGCTTAGTTATGTTATTTATTGTTAGTATTTAATTTATGGTTTGATTAAATAACAACCAAACGTTACCTTTCTTTACCCTGAACATAATTTTATAACAAAAAAAAAGTAATGACGCTGCTCCAACTAATAAACAGTTGATCATACCTTCATTGTTAATTGACATACCTAATAGGAGATTATTTATGATTAATAATGAAAGTAGAAACCCATCTGAGTGCAGTTTGCTGTTATTGAAGTAAAGTTTTCGAAAGCAATGATCAATACTCCTTTCTGCGTGGTCAGCCCTGGCTGCTGATAGTTGAATTATATGTATTTCAAGGTTGAACAAGATTTTATGAGTTGCCTTGTACATTTTGCATAACAAATTTACATGGCAAAACATTTAGAAATTGAATAAACAAAACAAGATCAAAACATCAAATAAAATAACTGTATTTCTGAAAATTCAAAATTTGAGCGCCAACCTTTACTATTATTTTAAAATGGCTGAATTTAAAGGTTTTTAAAGAAAATATAAGTGCCTAGTGAACCTTGAACTAACTGTACTCAATTTACTTTGGAACCACATGAAGAGTAAATATTAATTCCAATAGTACCTAAACTAAGTTCTCTCTTCAGAGTTGATTAATCAAGAAATGTAGTTTTATGTCACAAAGATCAAGATCAAACATTTCAATATAAAATATTGCCAAACAATTTATTTTCAGAGAACCCTTTTGATGAGATAAACCAACCGACCGAATTCCAAAAAAGGAATCTAAGAGTGAGCTGCTGCAGCTTCTTGTGTTTGACACTCCTTATTAGCTTCCATCCAATGTGCATGAATATTGTGTACTGTGTATAAGGACTTTGGGTACCTCATTACATGTTGCTGCACCCTGATGAAGAATAGTATCATAAATTTGTTTGGCAATAAAAGAATGTTCATTGATACTTTCAAAAAGGTATTTGAATTTACACTAAATCCACGCTCCAGCTTTACATTGCCATGCGAGAAATAGCATACCAGTTTAACAATTGTAAAATAAATGCTTATGATTTTTGCCAACAATGTTACTCCAGAAATGGTCAATACATATTTCAGAATGTGAGCAGGATTTCAACTAAATGATTGATTTTTTATTATTATAATAATTATCTGCAACAATTATAGTTAGAGGTGGGAATAGAGGGAGTGTGAGAAAAGGACAGTGTTTTGCAGTTTATAGAGTAAAACTATTTTGGTCAAAATAAATCAAATATTGCTTCAGTAGAAACATAAGTTTAATTTTTTTTCACATGGTGATATCCAAAATTGTTGAATATCCGTCATGAGCAGAGCGGCATTAGATGACAAACTTTTTAAACAAAGAGAAAAAGTCATCATTAAATTCCAAGACACCCTTGACAGATATTCGAGAACTTATATCACCATGCAAGGAAAAATAAAATTTTATGTTTGTAATGAAGCAATATTTGATTTATTTTGATCAATTTTTTTTTTGCAATAATATTAAAAAAACACTGGCCTTTTCTTGTGTTCTCTACATCCTCACATTAAACAATAAATTTTGTTAAAATTTTTAAGTTGTATATTAAAAAAAATATCCGAGTCACTCCCAATTTTCCTGATTTTTCATGCCAAGGGAAATTCCCTGAGACTTCTAGGTTTTCCAGGTGAGTCGATACCCTGATTATAGAATAATGTGTGTAATGTTTATAAACTGGGTTTAGCTATGCTTCCAGATATAATTTAGAGAGTATTATTCAAGAATTAAATTTCATTCTTCATAAAATTGACTAGTTAAGTGATGTCATTGGTGTTAAACCTCGCTAGAGTGTGAGAGGTACTTAGTCATCCACTTGTTAAGAGCGCAGCAACATGTACGGCATCATCAGTCGTCTGTAATTTGTAATGAGTTCACAGGCTTGAACTAATGCATTAGAGAAATTAAATCACTCTCAGAAAGGGTTACAGTAACTGATTTAAATCCCACTTGAGAGTTTGATATGACTTTGATAGAGAAATGTGTACTATTTATACGCAACCTTTTGTCTCTTGGTGAAAGTTCTCCCCCCCCCCCGAAAATTATCGGC